>JAODAL010086866.1:0-10113 GCA_025379985.1 Phyllomedusa bahiana | reverse complement strand
GAAGGCGGGAGTTCCCCTTCCGTTTTGCACTCTCTTCAGACGACAGTTTTCGTTGCTTGGCGTCTCAGGGCATTTTAACCTGCGTGTTAATAAATGACGGACGCCACCTGGGTTTTTCACCGCACCCACTGTAACTCCGGCCCTGGTCATGCTGTGGCCCAGGACAGGTATGTCAATGTCCAGTTCAACAAAATGGTGGTTGAAAAGACTCCTTTTTGCGGCACTTTTTAAATGTGGGGGTCATGCAGGTTTGGGGATCATGCTGCGTTCCAGGACAGGGATATTCAATGTCCATTTCAAGTAACATGATGGTTCAAATCATACTGCCTCTGGCATTTTTAATTTGGGGGTGAGGGCAGGGTTGAGGGTCAGGCTGTGGTACAAGACAGGGATAGTAAATGGTCTGTGACTTTTTTTTCTGTACTTTTAAAACCCTAAGTGTGTTTGCCTAAGATGTAGCACGTATCCATTTGACTGTTTTTGGATTTTAAATTTTTCCAGCTTCTCCAGCCTTGTTTTGGGTGTAATAATGAAGGTGTTGTTGCTCTCCCATAGACTTTAATGGTCATCGCGCATAATCGATGCCACTATCGAAAAACCTTATCGATAGCGGCCGACTATCGACTATCGATCGATCTCGATAGCCAACGCAATCGCTTAACACTACTTGTGAATTATGCTACAGGAAAATTTTATTTTTTGGCGGTGAAAAAAAAACGGTTTTTTGGGAGTCACAACACAGCAGAACAACGCTTAAATTTAAAACCCCTGGATGTAAATTGCGCAAAAGAATTGAGCAGCAGGAAACTATTAGCTTTGTAGCGTGTTACAATTGCGTGTTTTCTACGCTACACAACAAGAGAAAAAATTATAATTAACATTCGCTTGTGAATTATGCTACAGGAAATTTTTTTTTTTTGGCTGTGAAAAAGACAGTTTCTTGGTGTCACAACAGCAGCAGAACAACGCTTAATTAACCCCGGGATGTAAATTGCGCAAAAGAAATTGAGCAGCCAAAAATGAAAGTGGTATTTGTATTTATAAAAAACTGTTTCTTAAATGAATACAACGGAACTGGATTTAGATCCCCTTGGATATTAAATGTGCTGTGAGCAGAATAGCATTAACTGTAATGCACTGACTTCAGATCCAATACACCAAAAAATCAGAAATAAAACATTAAGAGAAGCAGTCTCTGAGACAAGCTGAGACACCCCCACAAAAGTTTGCTGTATAAAAATCAGTTCTCCAGTAACACACAGCCGCGGCAGCACCGTCCCTGATCAGTAACAGTGAGAGCGGTATGAGCTCCCCGAGTCGCGCCCCGGACTTATATAGTGCGGGACGTCACAGGAATCCGCCTGTCTCTAGATTGGCTTCATCTCTGCACATTTCATGCAGGCTATGCCCTTCTTCCTCCCAGAGTGCTTTGCCCCATGTAGCGCCATGTGCTCGCAGCCATTTTTATCAATCAAAAGCACACTTCTTCACCCGAAGTACCCCAAACTTCGACTTCGTTCAGAACCGAAGTTTTCCTGAAATTCTAAACGAATTCCACTTCGTTAGAATCGATTCGCCCATCTCTACTCATAGTACCTGCTGTTCCTGCCATTGTACCTGTCTGTTACCCGCCTGGGACACGTTACCCGCCTACAACTACACCTGATGTGTCCTGTCACCCGAACCAGCACCTGCTATCCTGTCCTGCATTTTGGCTACCTCCGCGAGTTTTACCATCTACGCTTGCAGGAGACTAGAGGATCAACAATATACCGACGATCGATGGGTCAGTGTATACTGACACCGTCGGATCGTTACAACCACCATGATGCAGCAACTGTGACTACCCTTGCACCTGTGGCTCCAGCAGTTTCTGTCGGTCCTAAGCTGCAACTCTCCCTACCGACGAAGTTCGATGGCGACTCAAAAGCCTACAGGGGGTTATTACACGATGCTCTATGCACATGGAACTGATGGCAAACCAGTTTCCTACCAAATGCTCCAAGGTGGTGTTCGTGGTCAGCCTTCTCTCTGGAAAAACCCTGGCATGGGCCACTCCCCTCAGAGCTAGTCTTCAGGCTTTTTAATAAAATTCCCCCAGTGTCTTTTTAGGGAAAATGCACAATCTTCTGCCCAAACCCCTGTCTAACCTGCATAAAAAAGGTCCTCGTCGGGGAATACCCCTGTCAATTCCGCACCCTTTGGGCCCCGAATTTTCCTGGAACGACATAGCCCTAAGCCCTGTTCAAGAATGGTCCCCCCAGAAAAAGGGGGTCTAGACAACAGGACCCTTTCCCTATTCCCCGGATGAAACCTTTTCCACTTGGCCACTCGTATTGACATGTGCTTTACTGAGAGACAGGAGGAGTTCCGTCAAGAATGTGAACCAGTCCAGTCGCGCCGTCTACCCCGTCTTGCTCCGATGTTCTAAAGACCTCCACTGTCTCCTGCCGAAGAGCCTATAAAAGTAGACAGGCCCACCGCCCCAAAAAAATGGGGCCCCGTGACATGAAAATCTGTGCCTCTACTTGCCGTCCTAAGCACTACCCAGGGTTGCCCCAACATCCCGGAAACGCAACACCTTGTACATGGGGAAGGGTCCCTAGGTTAAAATCCCCCCATTCTGGCCCTGCGGTGCAAAACTTAGCGGGGTCTGGAAACTTTTTTTCAAATTTCTGCTTTTCTGGATCAGCCGGAAATTGAATTGCTGCTTCCCTGGTGACTAAGTATCGCCTCTCGGTGGTCCGCCTAGACAAACCTGTGGTCATCTCCTCCGAGAGTGGTGAACTTCTAAGTGACTCCATTCAGTATTGTACTGAACCAGTGTCTCTCACTGGGGGGTTTTTTTTCAATGAGAAACAATTTATGTTTACCGGTTTTTTTCCTTAGCAATCCTCCTGGGACTTCTGTGGCTGCAGCGTCATGCCCCTATGCTCAACTGGAAGATCGGCGAAGTCACGCGTTGGGGACAAGACTGCCAGTCTCTCTGCTTAGTGGCAACTCGTCCGATGTGAACCACTTCTCTACTGATGCCTTTCAAGCCTCTGCCGGGTCTGTCTGCCTGACTTTGTAGAAGAGTGAAGAAATCAGGCGATACCTTTTAGAGGCTAACTGAGTATATTTGATGGTGAGCTTTCGAGAGAACTAGCTCAGCAGACCTGTGTGGTGAACCTTTCCTCCTATGAGCCAAACAAACACGAAATGTCAGCTCTCTCCAAAGGTCTCTCCCTTCTGCCCCTCAGACTCACTGACCATGTCAAACTCGCAACGACATGGAGGGTTCTTCAGAAAAATGAGACTGAGGGAATACTTCTATGACAAAGCCCTTCCCAAATACAGCAGCGACTTCTGAGAAACAGCCCATAAGGAACCCACCAAAAAATCAACCTGGACCCCACGGCCGGGAAACTAATGCAGCACTAGACAAATACATTGACTGTTTCAAAAGCAAAGTACAATCTGAGATCTTGGGGAAAGTAAAGAAACAGGTCCACAACCTAACCCTGCAGGAACAGAAGGCTATCACCTCACTGAAAGAAAATCAGGACATAATAATAAAACCAGCTGACAAAGGGGGCGCAATAGTCATGATGAACACCTCTGACTACATCCAGGAAGCAAACAGGCAGATGTCCAACCCCGCCCATTACTCCAAACTTAACAGTGATCCCACAGAGGACTTTATAAAACAGCTAAAGAATAATGATCAAGAAGTTTCCAACTCAGGCCCAGAGGCGGGTAGAGGGGCTCATCCCAGCAGATCCCAGGCCGGGCTGCTTCTATATGCCCCCCAAGATCCACAAAGAAGGCAACCCTGGGAGGCCTATCATTCTGGTATGGGACTCTGACAAGAAATATCTCGGGTTTGGGGTGGAAAATCTCCTAAAACCCCTGGTCAGAGATACTCCTAGTTACATCCAGGACACCACGGATCTTCTTAACAAACTCAATTGCCCTCGGTCCACCCCTGAGGGCACCATTTTGGCAACCATGGATGTAGAATCCTTGTATACAAACATTACCCCACAAGGTGGAGTTGCACCCATGTCGGACACACCTGGAGAAACTAAACCTCCCAACAAAACCAATAACACAGCTTTTACAGTTCTTTACTCAGCCACAACAATTTTAAATTTGGGGAGGACCTATATCGACAGCGAATGGGAACTTCAATGGGGTCCAGATGTGCGCCCCAGTATGCAAACCTCTTTATGGCTGAACTGGAAGGAGCGTATCTATCCACATGCACCACCAAACCCTTGATGTACCTCCGTTACATCGATGATATCATTGTCATCTGGACTGCGGGCGATGAGGCCCTAATTCAATTCCATAATGACTTCAAAAACTTCCACCCACCATCAACCTCAAGCTTACCTATTCAGAGAGCAAAAATCCACTTTCTGGATACTACAATACACATCAAAGACCACCGGCTACTCACATAAAGTGTCCACAAACCCACAGACAGAACGGCCTACCTCAGGAATGACAGCTTCCACCCCAAACACCCCAAAGCAATCCAATTTATATACAGCCAGGCATATACGGTACAATCGATTTGCTCCAACAAGACAGCCCTGGACAAACACCTCCGGGATCTGAGGAACAAAATTTTCCAATTGGGATACAGGCCAAAGTGAGGACAATCAAATCAGCAAAGCGGCCGGCCATCAACAGAGACAGTCTGCCACTTTACAAAGAGACCCAGAAGGAAGAACGAGTGCCCCTAGTTGAAACCCTACAACCCACAGCTGGAGATCCTACGAAAGTTTGCCAAGGAACTTCAACCTGTGCTACATAAGGACAATAGACTCAAAGGACATATCCCAGTCCCCCCCCTCCTTTTCCCTTTTGGCAACCACCAAACCTGCGGTATTATTGTCCGGGAAACGCCCTGAAGGCCCCCAACTGAAAATGGTACCTCACCCCGCCTGCAAAACAGGTGCAAGACCTGCAGGCACATCCACACTGCTGACAGTGTACCTTGTCCCACATCACAGCAGGTGCACAAACTAGGGGGACATTTTCCTGCAGGTTTAGCAAAGTGGTGTATCTGATTATGTGTTGCAATGTCCCATCACAGGCCTTTATTGTGGGGGAAACAGGGCAGAGACTCAGCCAGCGCCATGAACTCACATAGATTCACTATTAATAAACAGCAGAACTGATCTTCCAGTGGCACAACACTTCTCCAAGATTTACCATTGTATTGAAGATCTGAAAATTATGGTTTTAATGGGACACTTTAAGACGCAGAGGGAGAGAAAGGAGTGGGAATTTAAATTAATGCAAAAAATTTCAGACTCTGCAAAATGGGCTAAATATTCATGCCAGCTTTATGTCGAACTATGTGTGAACAGGTGATGGGCAAAATCACGGCCTGATGCTGCTAGATAAGACGCCCGAATACTGACCCCCTCTGTCACGCCTCACAAGTTTCCAGATAGTTTGACTGCTTGACCTGTTGTAAATGACTTTCTGCTTATATTGCATTTTGTTTTTTGTTAAGAATTCTAAGATTCTTTGAAGGTCCAGTCTTTTGTGTATAAAAAAGTCTGTGAATTTTCAATTTCTTTTAAAAAATCATGTCTGAAGAAGGGAGCTATTTCTCGAAAGCTCACCATCAATATACTCAGTTAGCCTCTAAAAGGTATCGCCTGATTTCTTCACTCTTCTACTACTTTCTATGGCTAACACGGTACAACATTATACTACTATGCCTGACTTTGTGGAATTCTTCTCTAAAAAGCAGGATGAGACCCTTCTATTGCCCTATAGACCAAGAAACTCTTTTTTCCTGAGGTTGATGCCTCTTCTGTGGGAGCTGGAGCGGTCCTCACACAGAAAGGTCTTAAAATGTACGTACATTATGTGCAGATTCTTCTCCAAACCTTTTCTCCCACGGAGAAAAATTATAGGTATCGGGAACTACTGGTCATTAAACTGGCTTTGGAAGAGTGGTCCTACCTCCTGTCCACAGTATAATAAATGTAAGCTTCAATAGAGGAACAGTTTATCCTAACCCACATAAACTGCCCTTTCGGTATGCCTCTTTTAAGGTGTACTAGATGAAAACTGTTCCACTATAGAAGATCTTTAGTGGCAGCGCTCCTCCTATGTAAACATATATGCCAAGGCTGCCATTAAATTCTTTTTTGTATTTGAAGATCTAAAATGGTGATGTTGATCTTATGAATCTCATAGGTAAACGTTAGGTTGATGTTAAGATATTCAACAAATTGCACAAACAATTCTCTTGATCCTGACTGCAATTTGAGTATGTCATCAATATAACGACAACAATAGCCAATATGAGTCGTCCACTGGGTTTCCTCATCCCCAAATACAAGTTCATATACTGTGGGCGACATGTATGAACGGGGATGCACCAGAATTCTGGCCTCAAAAAGCTGTAGTAGACCAGTTCTATAGATGTATGAACAGGTGCATTCCAAACTTTTTAGTGCGCCAAAGTTTTGGGGCGTTCCGGGGACGTGTCGCACCATATTAGTAGAAGTAGACACATTTTTGATTCTTTGACGCCAAAACTTTGGCAGAAGCGGTTAGAACAGCCAGACCAAGTTAAAGGTGGTGCCTGAGCCTGAGTTGTCGTATTGGGCCTAGACTGCACCTGTATGTACGAACTGCAGAAGAACAGGTTCATACATTCTGCCGCAGTCTATAGTAACTTAAAGCTACTTAGCACTGGTCTATCAGTGCCAGAATTCATACATAACTATAATTACTATTTTGCCATAGGCAAACTTAAACTCTATCAGTTCTCTATCTATAAAACACTAAAATGTAACTTTTATTATGTATAACTCTTAACCTCTATACCCACTATTTAAAAACCTGATTTCTAACCTCACCATTTAACCCTTTCTACTTCTGAAGGAAGGAAAAGCTCCTTTTCTATTATCAAGTCTAGTGGAACACCACCTATTAACAGGAAAACCTTATATATACAGCCATTTACTAACTCCAGTAAGGGATCCCAAGCCTCCTACTTGGGCAGTCGTCCCTAATCTAATGGACACAAAACAAATAAGGCCCCCTTGTGGACCTCTAACCCCTGATGAAGCCAGTTTAGCTGGTGAAACATGTTAGGGAGGTCAGGCATGACGTTTTAAATTGTGATTTCTCATCTCTGTCTACAAGTATGATACTGGTCAGATTACCAATTCTGAATTCCTGCCAGTATTATGACTAGTACATCTATTTTACTATGGGATCTATACATCACCATCCCATTCATCTAATTAATTAACTAACCCATTTATTCAGGGTAAGCCTTCACAGGGTGGGGTATATACATTTACATCTAGAAGTGATTGTGGACAGGATTACACAATATAATGCCCAGGTTTCAGAGTAGTTAATAACCTAGGATGCAAAAGGGAGGGCTGCAATTTATAGTATTCTAATAACGCTATTTATAAATTTCCATGTACAAGTGAGTTAGACATTATATCTGATATTATGCTGTGCTGATAAAATAGTAGGTACAGTGATGGAACTACCACTATAGTGGCTGCTATGGAACCCGCCGCCACAGTGGGACTGGCGCAACCTGCCTCTTAACACCTGAGCCCTCTGTTCCGAGTGTTCAGAGACAGGTCCTGGGGATTGAGGGAAATTTCCCTCTATCCATGGGAATGTACAATCTAATTAACTGTCTGTGTATCCTCAGGATGAGCAACCAATTAGGGCTTGTCCGCAAGGCAACGGTTTTTGGACAGTTTAAGGCCCCGTTCACACGGCTTATTTGCCGACGGATTGGCGCCGTATTCCGCGCCGGATTTGCGCTTCAATACGGCGCCATCCGTCGGAGTAAATTACGGTAACCCACTGCTCTCATAGAGAACAGTGGAATCCGTCGCTCCTCCCCGCTCGAAAATCCGCCGCGGGGGGAGAAAGTGACATTGCACATTATTTACGGCGCGGACGCCCGTAAACAATGCATTGTCTATGGGCCGGGAGCGGCGCCCCCGCCGCGCCCCGGGCCCCCGCCCCGTCCCCCCCGTATTCACGGCGGATTTGTGCGCTCAATACGGCGCACAAATCCGCCGTGAATAAGCCGTGTGAACACGGCCTTACAGACAGTTTTCGGTTTTGAAAACCGTCTGTAAACCTTGAATGGACCTCTATGGAAAATCCGTGCAGCGGTCCCCAATGCACGGATTTTCCACTGGAGGGTTTTTTAGACATGTTCATTCCTCCGCCCGGTTTTTGGGCTGAATATGAACAAGACAATGTGAAGGGGGAGGGCTTTTCTCTGCAAACAGAGGAGAAAAGCCACCCCCTGCGGCCATGTGCAAGGAAGCAAAAACAGAGCAAATACCGGTGGGATAATCCGACTGGTATTTGCTCTCTGCCGTGGGGATATGCCCTTAAAGGGAACCTGTCACCAGGTTTTTCACATATAAACCAATTACACTGTGGTGTCCTGTGTAGCTAAACATAGCCCAAGCTGCCTTTATTTTTTTAAAAAGGTGTGTTTTTTCCCTTCCCTGAAGACCTTTTTCAGTCTAGAATCTCGCATATTAATTAGCCCTTGACATCACTGTAATGGCTGGTTTGGCAGTCATGCCCCCCCACTTATTCAAACAGTCTTCTGATTTGCATAATCTCATTGCAAATCTCGCACATGCGCTCAGCACTGGCACATAAACAGGAAGTGGAGCTCTTCTACTGACTGCAGCAGTCATCCACAGCTATAGACATCACCAATCGTCATTGCTGCTAGTTCACTTCTTACATCCTTTTCCCTACATGTTCTTACTTTCCTCATGAATATGTTTAGTGAGGATAATATTGAATAAATGATTTCATTAACAAGAGGAGAGAGAGTGAGAAAAAAGAGCGCAAGAGACTCAGTGAGAAAGAGGGAGAAGCTAGAGATGCCTATCATCAGTGTGGGACTGGGAGGCTTGGGGTCCACCAGAGGAGTTGAATTTTTGGGGCCCCCCCTGTCTCCACCACCTGAACACTGATAATACTCAGTCTCTCTTCAACATATACAGACCTATGTGATGACACTTCACACTAAATCTGTAATCAAGATGGAGCGTTTGGTTTTTGAGTCATACTCACCTAATTGCAGCGGGGACACCGGTGGTGAACATAAAGGCTAAAGATAAAATTCCCTCTCCCTTAATGATACATTTTACATAAATAAAAAATATATCAAAAGCTACAACACAAAGTATTGCATATAAAACCACTAAATAATGGTCGCACAATTACCAGGTAACATCGCTATATAAAACAACAATCCCAAGGATAAAATTACCAATAATTCCACTAAGACCAATTACCACCACATCATGACCAGATATCCACACCACATAGTGACTGAATAATATCACCAGGGCCCCTACTGAATATAAACCATTACACTTTGACCATTATCAACTGCCATACAGTGACCATACAGTGGTAGATAGGGAGTTGTACACAGGCAGAGTCGTAACTTGAAGTTCTGGGGCCCTAGTGCAAAAAGTTAAATTGGCCCCCCAAATACCATGTGCTACTTACAATGCTGGTATCTTCTTTTGAGGCAGAAGGACGACTGCTACCCCTGCAACCTATATAGCTACGCCCCTGTCCACAGGAGCTCTGCTGACATATAAGTGATTACAGTTCAGGTACATTTAGTGACTCACAGGTTATGTTTTCTCAGAGTCGTTCATGTTCCCTTTTCTTCTCCATTTGGTCCACACCTTCATGCTGAATTTTCCCTGCAGATGTTGACACAAATATCCTAGAAACTTAACTTTTCCAGCATCTGTTTACCTTTTTTTTCCCCAAACCCATACAAACTTCCCCAGGAGTGGGGAGGGGTACAGGCCATACCTTATAGGCACAGTCTCTGAGGAGGAACAGAGGACTAAACCCCTGGAGATTTTGCTATGGCCTGTACCCCCCAGAATTAGGGTTGTTTCACACGTCTTTATTTTGGTGTGCATTTCTACGTGGGGATTACGGTAATCCATAGCTCTCATAGAGAACTATGGATTCCGCCTCGTTCCCCCCACGTGTCATTTCGATCGTATTGAGGCAGCAGGGGTTTTTTAAAATGAAAACAGTGCAAAGTACGACTGGACG
>JAODAL010086865.1:0-10113 GCA_025379985.1 Phyllomedusa bahiana | reverse complement strand
CTTGGAGACCGTTTAAAAGGCCCTCCCACCCGGGGAATCGGGGGGCGGGGTCTGCTACCGGCATGGCAGTAGTGGAGCTAGGAGAGCTTGTTCCCCCTGGGGGCTGGGGAAAAGCCACAAAGTAACAGTAAAAATACTGTGGAGTGTGTGTGGAGCACATACCCTGAGTAGAGAGGGACTGTTTAGTGAATCTAGTGGCTAGACGGCCGAGGGTTTTATTTGTGTTATGTTTGCTTTGTATGCTTTTTTCGGTGCTAATAAACGGGCTGAAGCCAGATAAACTGAAGCCTGTGTTGGAGTGCCAATCCGTTTTAACCAAAGCGGCGATCCGTGAGCTGAATGACCCCCGGGCCGAGCCAAGAAGGCGGCCGAAGGCATGTGAGGTGTCACACCCTGGACAGGTACAATGCCAGGAAATAGCAGTGGTAATGCACATAACAGACTGGTGCATCGGCAGGAACATCAGTAGATATAGAAAGGTAACCAAGGGATTAATTTCAGGTAACACTGATGGCAACAGCAATTCAGCATACAGTAGTCAAGATTAGTGAAGAGGGAACCGTAAAAAGTTCTAGTTCGATTAGAACCTCAAACTTTTGGAGTTGGGTTAAAAAGTTCTATTCCGAACTCAAAATTTCGAACCCCATTAAAGTCTATGGGAGAAGATGTTCTGGTTAATTTTTATACCTATACAGGTGAGGAGAAGCTGCAATTACCATCCATAACAGTGAACTGAATACATGGAACAACTTAGTGAAGAAATTTGGGCGACATATCCCAAAAGTGATGTCTGTACGCCAGTTTTCATGCGGCATAAAGTATTACCTAATTTGGTCTGCGCTTGTTTTGTACAGTGGTTGTATTTGTGTCTGTCGGAATGTTTTAGGTGTTGCGCCTTTTTCGGTGATTGTGTTCTTTTGGGGGCCTGTTTGGGTTTTGCCGGCTTGTATAGTTCAAATTCGGTGCTTCATTAGTTCTATGCATTTGTTAACACCACGTAGGTTTGTTTTGGAGCACATGTTGTCTTCGCGGCGCATGTATGGATTGGGGCGCATGCTTGTACGCCCTTTCTGGCTCCCTTCGCATTTTTGTCATAATTACTTTTGGGGCGCACTCAAAAATTAGGCGCATTTGAGCAGAGTTGGGAGCAAAATTCCACATCAGAGCGCACACATTAGGAGCACAATCTATAACTTCAACCAGCAGCCAGAAAGAAGTACAGGACGACGTTCTGCAATGAACCCTGGAGCAAATAATAAATTACCTGCACAGCGCCAGGTAATGTACATTTTCGCACACATCACTGTGCAAGACTTGTAGTCCACGAATGACGAAAGTTCGGACAATTCAAATCTGACGCCACCAGCCGTCAAAAAAGGTGCACACTCCCCGGGACGACAAAATGCCGCGAGCGCTAAATCACACCTAGAAACAGCCGACAGAGTAAGCCCCATACAAATGTGGCGCACATGTACGGCTAAAAAAAAAAAGGCGCATACAGCCACACCGTACACTTGGGGTACACTACAAAATTGGGAGGCACATAAGCCAAAAAAACAATGTTGGCGTGTTGGGACATGTCGCCCTTTGTCTCTAAGAGTGACAGACAAAAATTGAGAGGCTAAAATACTTCATTTCTTTCAATAGCTACCTGAAAAGGTGAGGACGGCTTGCAACAGGGCGTAGCTATAGGAGTGCACGATAGCAGCTGCTACCGGGGGCCCCGCATCCTGAGGGGGCCCAAAAGCCCATTTGACACACAGGAGATTTGGAGATGGTGTGTTATTCAGTTACTAAACCCCAAAACTGCAAAAACAGAACTTTTGCCAATGGAGTATGATTTAGCAAACCCAAAACTCTGTTTAATATTATTCATTCTGGGTTGGTTTATTGAGCCGAAAATGTCACCAAATACCACTTCTGGGTTGGGAAAGATGCAGCCAGCAATACCAAACTCCCAAATTTTAATGTTTAGGAGAGGAAAAGCTAGTAACAAAAGCTCTGACTACAGAGGGGGGTGAAAAAGCCATTTAAAAGGGCAATCAGTGAAAATATATAAATGGTCTTGATTTAGCCTACACGCAGAAAATTTTTTTTTTGACATTTCTCTGTGCCTGCAGTTTTGGATGGCCAAAAAGACAGAGACCGCGAAAACGAAACTGAAAATGGTTGGAAAACTAGAATTTACTTGAACGAAAGTAAAATGTTCAGTTCCCAGTTCTAAAAAAAATTTTCTACTAAACTAAAGGGTTTTCTCCTACGAAAATCAAATTCAAAAGGAGGGGACCAAAAAATTAAGCAGTGCCTTGGTTACCATAAGCAAAGGGGTATGGTTTAGGAGAACGGGGTTTTGTTTATTTCTTATGAACGAAATAGAGCTCTTGTCTGGTTATGCCAGGGCCCACCACCGGTATAACGTGAACGCGTGTCTGAGGAAATGTAGGAAAACAGGCCGACGGGGTCCCCGGGGGTGTGTGCCGGACGAGAGAGAGAGAGAAGAGAGAGAGAGAGAGAGAGAGAGATTTGTCACTGAACCCAAACAGTGGTAGAGGTCGAGTATGCGTGCGGAGTTTGTCACGACAGCAATCTGGTAGAGGGCGAGTATGCTGCTGGTTTTTGTCACTGACAGCAATCAGTGGTAGAGGTGCGACGTACGCGTGCGGGGTTTGTCACTGACCGCAATCAGTGGTAGAGGTGCGACGTATGCGTGCGGGGTTTGTCACTGACAGCAATCAGTGGTAGAGGTGCGACATTTGCGTGCGGGGTTTGTCACTGACAGCAATCAGTGGTAGAGGTGCTACGTATGCGTGCGGGGTTTGTGACTGACAGCAATCAATGGTCTTGCAGCAGAGAGAGAGAGAGATCATGTGCAGTCCCATGTAAACACAAACAGATAAAGCGTATAGTTTTGTTCTGCAGATCTGTAGAGGTCAGAGGTGCAGGATATACCACTGTGTGAGAGAGAAAAAAAATCACCCTTTTTCCCAGAGTCCTGAACGTCCAATGCACATTCTAGCCACAAAGTATGTAGAGAGAGAGAAATGTGGATATACACTATCGAGTTACACTTACCTTTTCACTTCCAACGACAGCTGAGAACTTTTCCCTTCCCCTGGCTCACACAGATTGAATTTTCACGTGCACACTTTGGGGCGTGTCTGCAGAGAGAGAAGATACACCCTGCAGGGAGGAGAAACATGCCCTTCCATTTTAAAAGCTCTCCTTAGCAACCAGTATAAACGGTTGACAAATGATGAAACGAGAATAGCCCTTGAACTTTTCTAGAACAGTTCAATCAACACAGTCAAAGATCAATGAAAATGACCTGGTGCAGAGACAGGAAGTTGAACAGGTAATTAGGTACTGTCCCACAGAGCGTTTGTGCGCATTGGATTGCAGACCAGAACAGGAGTGAGGACAGGTGTGTTAAACTTGACAGCCATAGAGACCAGGACCACCTCATTAGATCTAGCGGAGACACGGGCAGGTCCGCGGTCCAAGGCAGGGACTCCAGTGTGAACCATTACAGAAGTAGATACATTACTTGCCAACCTTTTAATGCTAGAATCTTGGATTGTTTCGCTCTGCCCCTAAGAATCCTGTGTTACAATTAGGAATAACCAAAATACACAGAGGACACATTTTGTGGTAGAGAATGCTTATCCCGCATTGTAGCCTGTTTTGCAGGTGGACATGTATGCCTTTACAATAAAGGAGTGTAATAGAGGCAATATGCAGGGAATACCTCTCTATTCTGTGGAGTGGAGGGCTGCTGCAAATATTCCTCTGAATTTACATTCCTGTACATGGACAGCCCAATGAATTCTTGCTATCATCTTCCATCAGTAATAACAGCTAGCCAGTAGGGTATCTTATGATTAGCTGATTTTTTAGGGATCTATCTGCTGCTAAGGGCTTGTTCATACTGGACGTCTTTACACCCCTTTTGTTATGTATAATATAAATTCGTATTGTTCAGGTATTGTATTTGCCAATGGAGAAAACTGGAAAACAATGAGAAGGTTTACACTGTCCACGCTACGAGATTATGGAATGGGCAAGAAAACCATAGAAAACAGGATCATGGAGGAGGCCGAGTGTTTAGTACAGAAGTTCAGATCATATAAAGGTCAGTAGTTGTGTAAAATTAAGTGTAATGATTCAGAATTGATTATGTATGTAGGAAGCAAAAGAATAGTTCCTTAAAGGGGTTGTCTCACTACATTGATTTTTTACCTCAGTCCTGTTTTCTTTCACTTTGAATTCAGGGGTGTGTTTACTGGCTTCCACTAGGCTGCAGTAGAAGCCAGGTCTGTAGCTATAGCAACCAGTGCTGGCAGCCTATCAGGAGAGATCAAACTGGTGACCTGAGGGGCTGAAGCAGCCCGTACAAGAGGGGATATCTCAGAATAGGTAGAATACTGTTAATGGACATATATTGCAAAGTGACTTGTTTTTGCAAGAACTTTAACATAAAAAGTAATCGTTGTAGTGAGACAACCCCTTTAACTATTACTTGTAATTTATAGAATTGGCCTACTTCTAAAGGACAGAAGAAACTTTTAGGAGGCCTCAGACTCCAAAGCCTGTAATTGGCTATAACTCTACACCCTTTGCAAAAAGCGGGTTTAGTCTCCTGTTAATCTCAAATATGATTTTTCACAGCCAGATAATCCTTTCCCGTTATGTGGAGACTATTATGTAATACATTGATCTCTCTAATGTACCAGAGTGGGAGGAGTTGTTACAGAAATTTTGGCCAAAAGAGGAAGACAAACTACCGAATGATGTCCATATGCTCTAATAGAACATATGGACAGGGGTGTTCTTCATCAGACAACCCCTTGAACACACCAACTGTCAAGTCAAAACCAAAATAGGAATATTTATGAGCAAATGTGAGATTAGTTTAGGTAGAAATAAAATGATTCTCTTACTAAAATCTGATGTACATATACAGTACATCACAATGTTGGGCAGAGGATTAAGGGGTTGTCTCAATAAAGACATTAATGGCATATTGCTAGGAATTGTCATCAATATATAATGCTCAGCTAAACTTGGGAGAGTCTTGACTATGGGAGAGTCTTGACCACTTCTCTGTTCAGAACAGAGAGGTTTCATAGATAATTTAGGAAATAGGTGGGACACAGACCTATCGGGCCAGAGGTGTAACGTACAGCTCTTGGGACCCAGTGCAAAAACTGTGGTGGGGCCCCCACCTAACCATGTGCCACTTATAATACTGGTGCTTTCCCAGGTTATAGAGGGCCCTCTGGGCCCCCAGAGACTCCAGGGCCTGGGAGCTACTGCAATCTCTGCAGCACCTATAGCTATGCCCCTCTATCAGACATTGATGGCATATCCGAGCGATGTGCCATCAAGGTCTGAAGTGAGACAACCCCTTAATTTGTTACTGTTAATTATATCTGACATCAACCTCCAGGATCAGAGAACACTCCAGTCCTGGCTGATTAGCCATGTAGATGCAAAAATGATACCAATAAAAACCTCAGCCAACTCCTCAAAAAACAAGCCCTTACAGAGGTCTTTTGATGTAAAAAATAAAAACATTATCGTAATAGAAAATTGTTCTTAAAAATAGTAAGACATAATAAGCACATTAAACAATTTTTTTCCAATACATTCTATGGTATGTGTCATGGGTGCTCCTGCGGCTCTTACTCTGAGCTGCAGGCGTACCCGTTGTCCCCTTCCATATCAGCGAGTGGTGCCACTATCCACGGTTTGGGTCATGGGCGCACTCGAGATCCCGTTCCAGGCACTCATAACTTACCCTCTTCGCTCCCTGCCCTGGTCCTAGTGGCAGGCGCAGCCTCATTCCCTACGGCGCCCACACTGGCCTTGTGAAATTTATAGGGCCAGTATGCCTGTAATTGGATAATTGCCGGTATCTGGTCCTATATCACCCAGCCTGCCTCTGACTTCTCCACTGAATCCATAGTGCCCTAGCCTATATGAGAAAGCATTCCAAAAATTGTTCCTCTCATTTCTGTGTACCAGTTTCACTTGCCTCCATCCATTGACCACAACCCTTTGCCACCTGTCCTGACCTTGCTCCTTGCCCCCGACTACGAGTTTACTTCATGATTTTGTACCACGCTACACCTCGGCTGCCACCACAAGCAAGTGTTCACAAGCCCAATCTGCCTTGCGGTGGGATCTGGACCTACTTAGATTCCACGCCCTGGCGTGGCTTATGCCATCACTTGCAGTGGTCCAGTGGATCCACATCTCTGGTCTGCCATTAGAGTAAGCCTACTGTAGCAGTTTATTATCTAGTACTATTAAAAAAATACAACTCTTCCTGCAAAAAAAATGAGTTTGTTTAGGCAAGAAATAAAATATCCATTCCAAAAATTGCTGCTTTATAAAAGGTCAAAGCACCCAGAATTTTTTATTTTTTTTGTCATCTACAGACCTAAGAGTAATAATATAAGTATTCTCCTATTCATGTGTATTGCCAACTCTCCTCTGAAAAGAGGTAATGTTGCTCATTAGGTGTATGGAGACACCATGAACCCGCCACATAATTTAAATTCAATTCAAATAACCTCAAGGAAAAAAAAACTAGTACAGTGCCACCTATTGGAGATCCTATTGCTCTTTGTTGTGTCTATTGGATCAAGGACAACAGTGGTCATGGTACTAAGTAGGAATGATTAGGTAAGTATCTTAACCCTTTCACACCATTTAAGGTACATTTACATCATAACCTTTAGAAGGATAATGGAGCAGATTCACTAGGTAAGCCAGCTAAAATTTAAGGCAGGTGCTGGTGGTTTTCTAGAGTTGGCACCTGCCTTTTAATGGCTGGAACCAGAGATCCCAGAGACTGGCAGAATCAGAGTTAAAGGTTTTTTCTCACTACAAAGATTAGGTTTTAATTAAAAGATCTTTAAAAAACAAGCAGCTTTGCAATATATGTTCATTACAAATGTCCTACTGATTTTGAGTTATCCCTGTTAGTAGTAGTACATCAGCTCTTGAAATCCCTATAGCAGTGGACCTGTTGATCTTTATCTCACTGGCTTTCAGTGCTGATGACTCATCAGTTTCTGAATAAAGGTCAGAGCACAGAGCCCCTCCAGCACAGTATGCTTCTGTAGAGAAGGGAGGGGGAGGGCTCTGGCTTCTGTGTCTGTGTAGCTGGATTAACCCTGTGTGTGCCTGCTCTCTAACAGATTGAGGAGAGCAGAGATGAGGATGATTTGTGGTCAGTAGATGTGACAGCAGTGAAGTGTGTTACTATAATCATGATGTGTCTGTGGAGCTCTGACTATACTAATAGAACAGATCAGGGGGGCATGTGAACGGTTCATACCCCTGCCTGCTCTGCTGTATTAGTGACACATTTTTGATTATAGTAACACACTTCACAGCTCCCCTGTGTCAGTTCTGATAGGGTTTGTTTGTTGTTGTTGAGTGGAGATTTGTATGCTAAGCAGGGGGTATAGCAACACTTACATCCCCCCTGCTCTGCTATTAGCATACACAGCTTCACAGACCTCTCCACAATCATAGATCAGCCCTCTCCCTGTTGTCTCCTGACTCTGTGGAGCTGACAGTGCAGCTAATCTAGCAGTGAGCAGCCTGCAGCAGACCTAGGCAGGCACACACAGGGTTAACTCTGGCAGCAAACCCCTTGTCCTCCCCCTGCTGTATAGAAGGAGAGCTGTCTGTGTGCTGAGGGGAGGGGGAAAGAGGGAGGAGAAGAGGCAGACAAGAAGCACGCCCCTCAATTCAAAAAATCCTATGCTGCTAGACACTTTGAAGTAGGCTGAAAGTTTGTAATGAGACAACTCCTTTAACTACTATGATGACATAGTCAATATCTGTAGCATCTGGGAAAATATACAGGAGAGGGGAGCCAGTTTCAATCTCTAGTTTATTCCCCTATTCTGCCATTGTAGGATGCAAACCTGTTGTCATGGCAGCCAGAGGACTAAAAACGCCACTAGACCTAAGATCTTACTGTTCCCAATACTCCCTACCTGTGACAACACATTGCAATAAAAGTGATCAAAAAGCCGCATGCATCAAAAAAGTAAAAACAATACTTAAGTCTTCTAAAAATGAGCCCCAACATAGGACTGTACATAGAAAAATTGAGTAGTAAAACATAACAAAAACCACATTAAATAAATTAGGTATTGCCAGAATCCTACTGACCCGCTAAATAAAGTTAACATGTCATTTGTACCACACAATAAACTAGATAAAACAAAATCACCCACATTTTTTGGGGTTTTTCAGTACATTATCATATATTCAGAAAGTCTTCAAACCCTTTCATATTTTTCAACCGTATGTTGGGGCCTTGTACTGAAATCATCTTTGAATTGTTTGCAACCTTGTTTGGAATCCATCTGTGATACATTCCTTCAATTGCACATCATTTGGAAAGACATACCACTGTCTATATTAGGTCTTATAGCTGACAAAGGGGAAAAAAGAATTTCTGCTGCACCAAAAGTTTCCAAGAGAAAAGTGTCCTCCATAACTCTTAAATGGAAAAAGTTTGAAACAACCAGGACTATTCCTAGAGCTGGCTACCTCGCTAAATATAGTAATCAGTGGAGATGGGCTTTGGTAAGAGAGGAGACCAAGAATCTAATGGTTACTAATAAGGTGTACAGATGCCAGAAATTTTCAGAAGGACAACCATCACTGCACACAACTGATATGGCCTTTATAGGACAGTGGCTAGAAAGAAGACTTTACTCAGTTAAAGATTCATGAAATCTAGCCTGATGTGAGCCAAAGAAGAACCCAAATGACTCTCAGACTGTGATAAACAAGATCCTATGATCTTATGAAACCAATTTTGAACTTCTTGACCTCAATTCTGGAGGACACCAGGCATTGCGTGTCACCTGCCCAATACCACCACTAGAGTGAAGCAGGATGGTGGCAGTATCATGCTATAGAGGTGGTTTTCAATTGCTGGAACAGGGAACCTCATCAAAGTTGAGGGAAAGTTAAATAAAGCTAAGTACAGAGATATTCTTAACAACTGCCCATTATCTTTTGACAACAGGCAGTGGAGATCTTCTGTCTGCTCCCATCGCCTTAACTGTGCCAGGAATGGAGCTGTAGTTAATATCTCCATTCCTAGAGCAGACTCTGTCAATGTGAGGGAGCGGAGGAAACCTCCGATCCCCAGTTTTTAACCCTTTGATTGCCATAATCCATAACCACAACATTATCAAAGGAGATATTTGAGCTCCATTGGGTCATCTGCACTCCAGATGAAAACCTTTCAGAGCCAGGGAATGCTTTGTACAGTACCTGGGGACAGAGTGTGCCCTAGGATTATCTATACTGTTTAGCCTTTCTGCAGTCGTGTCATACTTACACAGGGGTCTAATTAAATTTGCATACAGCTATTCAAAAAGTATGCCCAAAAACATTACTAAGTTTAAAAAAAAAAAAAAAAAAAAGTATTAACTAGTTATCCATTAATGGGATTCCACGAAAAAAAAACAAAGTATAGGAAAAAAATATTAAATAAATATAAACTAAAGATAAATATTTAATAAAAATAAATGTAAATAGTGTGCATTGATCAGGTTAGTGTGGAATATAAATGGTGTTAAAAAAAAAACAAAAAAAAA
This sequence comes from Phyllomedusa bahiana, assembly GCA_025379985.1. Classification (NCBI taxonomy): domain Eukaryota; kingdom Metazoa; phylum Chordata; class Amphibia; order Anura; family Hylidae; genus Phyllomedusa; species Phyllomedusa bahiana. The sequence continues at coordinate 475 of JAODAL010086865.1, read as the reverse complement.
CAGAGAAATGCTTTTATATTCACACTGCATTTTTTTTTTAAATTGTGCAGTAATTTAAACTGTTCCCACCAAGAAAATACTTTTTCCACATAAAAAAAAAATCATGCAAAGGAGTCAATTAAAAAATTAAAAAAAGTTACAACTGTTGAAACAAAGGAGGCAAAACTAAAAAATTTAGCTGGTCAAAACCTAATGCAGAGTGCTTTGGACATTAGACTGGGCTACAGATTCATTTTTCAACAATGACTCAATATCCTCGAGTGGCCAAGCCAGAACCCTGACTGAAATCCAATCGAAGATCTCTGGAGAGCCCTGAGAATGGCAGTCCACCAACCGCAGAGAAGAATGGCAGAAAATTGCCAAATCTAGATATGCCAACCAGCCTGAGATGACTGGAGGCTTATTGCTGCCAAAGGTGCTTCAAATAATTACATAGTAAAGGTCTGTATACTTTTGTCAATGCAATATTTTAGTT
>JAODAL010086864.1:0-10114 GCA_025379985.1 Phyllomedusa bahiana | reverse complement strand
GGTTTTTTCAGATATGCGGGTAGTCCCGAGACCACGGGAGCTCCGGCCCGCGCCCTACCCCATGATGGCGCCGAAACCGGAAGTTTGGAGTGTTTTTTGTCACAATCACTTGTTGGTAGATTTGCTCCATGTGTGGGGATTTTTTGGTGATGTTTAGGGGTTTTTCATTGTCATAGAAGGTGAGAATTTCTGAAAGTAATTTGTCTTTGGGTTTGTTTTTCTGTCCCGGATGCTGAGGGATGGACGGGCTGGGGAATGTGCAAAAAAAAATTAGGACAGGAACAAAAGGTTTTTTTCTCTGTAAAAAAACATCGCAGTCAAAATGAGGCGGGAAAAACAAAAAGGGGCCCCGAGCCCGGATGTTTTAGGACCCTAGAAACGCCTTGCCCTTCCCCCCTTGTCAAACTACAGGGTTTAGAGGCGGGTACAAAGCTATAACTTAGAGTCTAGTATCCTAAGGGGTTGGGGGGGTGGGGGGGGAAATTTAAACCCCGGAGATAATGTACAAAAAAAAAAAAAAATAGGGGGTGCCCCTTCAATTTTATTCCAGGTTGGTGGGCATGACCTAGCTAGGTGGCAAATGGGCAGGGCCCCAGGTAATTTGACAGGCCCTATTTAGGGGAGGTAGATCCAGCTGGTAAGTTGGTAGGCGGCCCCAGATGGCTGGTGGGTACCCAGCCACGGGTGGGGAGGTAAATAGCCCCCGGAGATAAGAGGCCCCTTTAGGAGTATCAGGAAGTTTGGGCTCCCTTTTGCTAGTGTGGGTAAATTCCCCCTTAGTTTTGTAGGTAGTTAGGGCCCCCCCCTTTGTAGTTTGTTGGTGTCAGGGCCCCCTTTATGTTTGGCAGATGTCAGGGCCCCTTTATGTTTAGGGAGAGTGTCAGGGCCCCCCCTTTATGTTTAGCGAGTGTCAGGGCCCCCTTTTGTTTAGGGAGAGTGTCAGGGCCCCCCCATTCCACCGGGCTGTACCCCCCGTTTTGGGTGCTTTGGGGAATCCCAGACTCCCCTCTTTTTCAAAACCCCAACCCAAAACCCCCTTGCCTGCCACCTCCCTCTGAATAACATTACCCCCCGCTGTACTCTTTTAGTAATAGCACATATGTGAGCGAGTGTTCAACCCCGGTGCTGCATTCTACTCCGTCCTCTGCACGCTCAGTAATAAACCCACACTCACTGCTGAGAAGTGTTCAACCCCAGGAGCTGTCATTTACTCCTGTCCTCTGTACCCTTGTAACCACACACTCAGTGAGCAAGTGTTAAACCCCCGGTGCTGTCACTTACTCCCATCCTCTGTACTCCTTAGAAACACCACACTCATGCGGGGGGTTTGCAAGAGGAAAAAAAAACCCACAGGTTTGGTTCCGAGGATTTGAACTATGCTGAAACTGAGTGCTAACCACTCAGCTAATTGTAGCTATTACAGTTTTTAATAAACAGCCTTTGTTTGACTAGAGTGAGCAGACTGCAGAGAAAGACTTGGTGTCAAGCCCGTGGGGCAATGATATGCAGTTCAACCAAATTTTACAACCCCTTTTGAAGAATAAAAGGAAAAAGGACAAACCCGGGATGAAAAGCCTTGTGGGAATTCCCCTTTTAAGGGGGGAGTGCTTTAAAAACGGAAGGGAACACAGTAAACATTAATGATGCGCAGTTTTGTGGGTGTTCACCGCAAAAGCATGTGGGCCCAGCATTTTTGGGGAAAAATGGAGAAATATTGCATGTATTTTGACTCTTGATGTAAAAAACTTTAAAAGTGGAAAGGTGCGTTAGGGGGTGTGGAGATATGGTCTGGGGTGGCCTTTGGATCGACAACGCAACACAGCAGCGCAAGATGTTGTGGGTGCTGCTGAGGGCGCTGGCGCTGGGGGCGATGGCGTGGGGGAGGTGTGGGGTGATGGTGCAGAGGGCTGCTGTGGGGGCGATGGGTGGGGCGATGGCGCTTAGAGCGGGGGGGGTTGGGGGCTGGGGGCGATGGCGCTGAGGGCGATGGCGCAGAGAGCGCTGCGCTGGGGGCGATGGGTGGGGCGATGGGGTGAGAGCGCTGCTGCTGGGGGCGATGGCGGCTGGGGGCGATGGCGCTGGGGGGGGGGTGGCGTGGGGGAGTGGCGCTGAGAGCGATGGGCTGGGAGGATGGTTTCAGAGGCGCTGTGCCGGGGGCGATGGTGCTGGGAGCGATGGCCTAGGCGCGCTGTGGGGGGGATGGTGCTGGGAGAAGGGTGGGGCGAGAGCCTGTGCTGGGGCGGGTGCTGGGGGGGCGATGGGCTGGGGGCGATGGGCGGGGGCGATGGCGCTGGGGGCGTGGTGCTGGGGGGGATGGGGCTGGGGCGATGGGGCTGGGGGCGAGGCGTGAGAGCGCTGCTGCTGAGGGCGATGGCGCTGAGGGCGATGGAGCTGGGGGCGATGGGGCTGGGGGCGATGGGTGTGGGAGGATGGCGTTGGAGCGCTGTGTGGGGGCGATGGCGCTGGAGCGCTGTGCGGGGAGCGATGGCGCTGAGAGCGCTGCTGCTGGGGGCGATGGCGCTGAGAGCGCTGCTGCTGGGGGCGATGGCGCTGAGAGCGCTGCTGCTGGGGGCGATGGCGCTGAGAGCGCTGCTGCTGGGGGCGATGGCGCTGGGGGCGATGGTGCTGGGAGCGATGGCGCTGAGAGCGATGGCGCTGGGGGCGATGGCGCTGAAAAGCGTGCTGCTGGGGGCGATGGCGCTGGGGGCGATGGTGCTGGGAGCGATGGCGCTGAGAGCGATGGCGCTGGGGGCGATGGCGCTGAGCGCGCTGCTGCTGGGGGCGATGGCGCTGGGAGCGATGGCGCTGAGGGCGATGGCGATGGCGCTGAGGGCGATGGCGCTGGGAGCGATGGCGCTGGGAGCGATGGAGCTGGGGGCGATGGTGCTGGGGGCGATGGCGCTGGGGGCGATGGTGCAGAGAGCGCTGCTGCTGGGGGCGAGGGTTTGCTGGGGCGATGGCGCTGAGGGCGATGGCGCTGGGGGCGATGGCGCTGGGGGCGATGGCGCTGGGAGCGATGGTGCAGAGAGCGCTGCTGCTGTGGGCGATGTTGCTGGGAGCGATGGCGCTGGGGGCTATGGCGCTGGGGGCGATGGCGCTGGGGGCGATGGCGCTGGGGGCGATGGTGCTGGAGAGCGTTTGCTGCTGGGGGCGATGTGCTGGGAGCGATGGCGCTGGGAGCGATGGCGCTGAGAGCGCTGCTGCTGGGGGCGATGGTGCTGGGGGCGAGGGCGCTGCTGGCGATGGTGCTGGCGCTGGGGGCGCTGGCGCTGGGGGCACTGGCGCTGAGGACGATGGCGCTGAGGACGATGGTGCTGAGGGCGCTGGTGCTGGTGCTGTGGGCGCTGGTGCTGTGGGCGCTGGCGCTGTGGGCGCTGGCGCTGGTGCCGGGGGCGCTGCTGCTGAGGGCGATGGTGCTGCTGCTGAGGGCGATGGTGCTGCTGCTGAGGGCGGTGGTGCTGAGGGCGGTGGTGCTGTGGGCGCTGGTGCTGAGGGGGGTGGTGCGGAGGGCGGTGGTGCTGAGGTAGATGTTGGCGATGGTGCTGCTGCTGTGGGCGATGGTACTGGGGGCGATGGTACTGGGGGCGATGGCACTGGGGGCGATGGCGCTGGGGGCGACGGAGCTGTGGGAGAGGGTGCTGAGGGGGATGGTGCTGGCGCTGGGGGGCGACGGCGCTGGGGGGCGACGGCGCTGGGGGGCGACGGCGCTGAGGGCGCGGTGTGAGGGCGACGGTGCTGAGGGTGAGGGTTGCTAAGGGGGTGAGGTGCTGTGGGCGCTGCTGCTGAGGGCGCTGGTGCGGGCGCTGGGGGCCATGGTGCTGGCGCTGGGGGCCATGGTGCTGGGGGCGGTGGTGCTGTGGGCGCTGCTGCTGTGGGCGCTGCTGCTGTGGGCGCTGCTGCTGTGGGCGATGGTACTGGGGGCGATGGTGCTGGGGGCGATGGCGCTGGGGGCAACGGTGCTGAGGGTGATGGTGCTGGCGCTGGGGGCGACAGTGCTGAGGGCGACGGTGCTGAGGGTGATGGCGATGGTGCTGGGGGCGCCGGCGCTGGGGGCGACGGCGCTGGGGGCGATGGCGCTGAGGGCGATAGCGCTGAGGGCGATGGTGCTGAAGGTGCGAGGCGATGGTGCTGGCGCTGGGGGCGATGGTGCTGGTGCCGATGGTGCTGAGGGCGCTGCTGCTGAGGGCGACGGCGCTGGGGCCGATGGTGCTGAGGGCGATGGTGCTGTTGCCATTGGGGACCCGGAGCATGGAGAGTCCACCCATGAAGGTCCCGGCAGGTCATCTTCTTCACCCTCTGCTTCCTGGGTGGTTGAGGCGGCCATGAAGGGGGTGGGTTCCCTCTGCCGCATTCTTCTTGTGCAGCGGGGACCGGCGCCCTGGCTATACGTCTGACGACCTATGGGAGAAATATTACATTAAAAATGCTGTTATTATCATTGAACCGTTATATAAATAGTAATTACTTGCTGGTGGAGGCGCCACTGAGGCAGGATGACCGCCGGCTCCTCATGATGAGGAACCTTTGGCCGCCGGGAGGGAGAGGCCACTTCAGGAAGCGGTCACTCACGCTCTTCTACTACCTTTTGCATACATGCCAACTCTCCCGTTTTTGGCGGGGGGGGGTCCCGCTATTTGGGGTCCCCTCCCGCCCTCCCGGGGGGAGTTGGCATTCCTCCCCGCCGCCTGCAGGCGGCGGGGGTCCTTTAAATTAAACCCCGGCGCAAGAGTAGCGCTGGTGCGTACTCTTGCGCCGCCGGACCGCTCCTACAGGCTGGTGAAGCGGCGCAGCTGCCGCTCACCCGCCCGCGGGGGCTCATGTGCAGGGAGGAGGCAGGAGGGATCGCTCCCTCCTCCCTCCTCCCCTGTATGTACGGCGCCCGGGGTGTGCGCCGCACATACAGGTCAGCGGCGCAGGGGGAAGTGACGCGCAGCTGCGGGGAGTGACGCGCGGCTGTCTCTCACTTCCCCCTGCGCCGCTGAAGAGATCGGGCAGGGGCTGGCCGCGCTGCGGAGCCTGGTGAGGTGAGTGGATTTTATTTTTTATTTTTTATTAGCTTTAGGGGGCTCTACCTGGCTAACAGAGAGGGGCAACTACCTGGCAACAAAGGGGCACTACCTGGCAACAGAGGGGGCACCACCTCGCTACCAGTTGGGTGCACTACCTGGCTAACAGATGGGGGCACTACCTGGCTAACAGATGGGGGCACTACCTGGCTAACAGATGGGACATCTACCTGGCTAACAGATGGGGGCACTACCTGGCTAACAGATGGGACATCTACCTGGCAACAGAGGTGTCTTCTACCTGGGTACAGAGGGGACATCTACCTGGCAACAGAGGGGACTTCTACCTGGCAACCAATGGGGACATCTACCTGGCAACCAATGGGGGGCACCTACCTGGCTAACAATGGGGGGCACCTACCTGGCTATCAAAGGGGGGCATCTACCTGGCTACAAATTTGGCTCTACCTGGCTACAGAGGGGGCATCTACATGGCTACAAGGGGGCATCTACCGGCCTGTAAGGGGCACTACCTGGTTATGGGGGGCTACTTCCTGGCTATAAGGGCATCTACCTGGCTTTCTTCCAAAGCCGTTATGAAGTTAGGTGGAGTGGGTGTGGCTTTTTGAAGGGGTGTGGCATACCGACAAGATGGGCGTGTCCATGCAAATTTTGCCGCGGCGCGCATAGCGCGCCGCCCACTGCAGTCTCCTACTTTTTTATTTTCGAAACTTGGCAACTATGACTTTTTGACATCCTCAACTGTTGACAATAGAAAAGAAGCATCGAGGGCGACCTGTATGATCGGGTTTTTCACCCTTTTTCTGGCGTACAATGCACCTAACTGAGCGGATACGAACTCTAATGCACCTAATGAATGTGTTCGGCGCATTGTTCGTAAGACTCGACACTTTCTAATGCGTCTAACATGAGGGGGCGACCTGGGGGTGTTCTGTGGACGTCGCACCACATTCGGAATATTAGACACATATATGAATGTGGTTCGGCAACACTAGGCGCATTACTGCTCGGACAGGCAGACCTATGTCACTGTGCTCTGCCTGAGCCTGAGGAGTCGCAGTGGAGCTGGATTTCCTGTAAGGGGCAAAAATGTCCAATATTTCTCACCCTCCACCAGTGCAATAATAAAAAGTAATTTCTGATAATTATCAAACTGTATAAAATTAAATAATTTACATTTAATAATAATTTTTATCATATAAATTACTATAAAAATATATAATATCCCAAAAATATAAAAATATCTCCAATAAAAAGTATTTAAATTTAATAGAATCTACAACTAATTTTAAATGAAATAACCACTGATGATGTTCAGATTTTAAAATTTTTTATTTTTACTACATTAAATTTGAAATGTATTTTTGCTGCTCTCAGCCTTTATTCTACATACAGCAAGAGCCGGCACAGCACAGGTATTGCTGGGACCTGTGGTCCTCCAAGCAGGATCAGTCCCATAGTTTCTATCACTGACATGTTATTCTAATGACTTCTCTTATTTCCAGCCTATCTATAGCCTTTATACATGTTTGGGGCATGACTAATGCGTCTAAGTTCCGTAATGTACCAAACACACAGGCGAGGTGCGGGGAACTTTAGACTCCATTTATGACGCACAAAAACCAATTTCATACATTCAGGCGCATTATACACTGAAAATCAGATGCAAAAATGCACTTCAAAGCACCTAGTTCGATACAGGTCTTCCTAAATGTTTAGCCTACACAGCTCAGTCATTGTGGCAGCCAAAGCTATCAGAGCTCCACACGGTGACATTAGCACAAGAGCCACAGAGAGTCCGCAGCGCTTGGGTTTAGATGTCAGCTACTTCTCAGGCCTGCAGCCTCTCCGTGTCAGCTGTGCAGATGTGACCGCGCTGAGCAGACACGCGCCAAGTCTTGACTCCCAACAATATGATGCACAAACAAAAACTAAAGTATTGCAATAGAAATATGACAAAATCACCCGCTGCAGTCCAATGTCATGTCCTCTCCAGTCCCCCGGCTTACAGCGCCTCACAGATATGGTCCCATAACTGGTTTTTCAGGTTCCGACCTCTGTACCTGCGGGAGCTCTTATCCTTGAGCTCTGGGCGGATATATGCCTGAAACAACCCCAAAAAAATACACTCTATAATTTTTTTAAAACACTAAAAATATATTTATATTGTGCAACAAAAAAAGTTTAAACGTACAGATCTATGATGACCGCATGTACTGCTACTGCACAAAAAGTTTAAACAGGCAGGTCTTACAAAATGGTATCGGCACGCACAAAAGCTTGACTTTCAAACAAACTCATGTCACCAAAAAGTTGTCCTTTTAAAAAAAAAAAAATAAAATTACCATAAAAATAGAATTATAGAGACGACACCGTATATATTTACACTCACCTCATTAATAAGTCTCCCCACATCGATGTCCATACGGCAGTAGGGCTGCTTGGATGGCAGGTTGGTGCATCCTCTTCAACATTTTGTAAAAGGATGACAAAAAAGTGCAAAATGGCCATCAATAAACACACCCACTATAGGAGGGACCTATATGCCTTGTTTAAACACTTGGGCGGATTTTCAGCAGATCTGGCGGCTCCTGCAGCTTTAAAGACCAACCGGGAAAAAAACGACTGGCGATATGTGGTGGTATTATTCAGTCACTATGTGGTCATGGTGTGGTGGTATTATGATTCAGTCACTATGTGGTGGTGTTATGTAGTCATGGTGTGGAGGTAGTTCTCAGTCTCTTTTTGGTGGTGATATGTGGTCTTGGTGTGGAGGTATTATTCAGTCACTAAGTGTTGGTGATATGGGGTGGTGTTATTCAGTCACTTTGTGGTGGTGATATGTGATCATGGTGTGGTGATTTTCAGTCACTATGTGGTGGTAATATATGGTCACAGGGTGGACGTACTATTCAGTCACTATGTGGTGGTGATATGTAGTCATGGTGTTGTGGTATTATTCATTCACTATGTGGTGGTGATATATGGTCATGATGTGGGAGTATTATTTAGCCACTATGTGGTTTTGATATGTGGTCATGGTGTGGTGGTATTATTCAGTCACTATGTGGTCTTGATATGTGACCATTATGTTGAGGTATTATTAAGTCGCTATGTGAGGGTGATATATGGTCATAGTGTTGTGGTATTAGTCAGTATGTGGTGATGAAATGTGGTCATGGTGTGGCGGTATTATTCAGTCACCTTGTGGTGGCATTATTCAGTCACTATGTGGTCTTGATATGTAGTCATGGTGTTGTGGTATTATTCAGTCACTTTGTGGTGGTGATATGTGGTCATGATGTTGCAGTATTATTCACTCACTATGTGGTGGTATTATTCGGTCACTTTGATGTCTTAATAAGTGGTTTTGGTGTGGTGGTATTATTCAGTCACTGTGGTAGTGATATGTGGTCATGGTGTTGTAGTATTATTCAGTCACTATGTGGTGGTGATATGTGGTCATGGTGTTATGGTATTACTCAGTCACTATGTGGTGATGACATGAGGTCATGATGTGCCTGTATTATTCAGTCACTACGTGGTGGTGATGTGTGGTTATGGTGTGGAGGTATTTGATCTTTGTATAGTGGTATGATTCTTAATACCAGTCTTGTTTTTGTCAGTAACCATACGGTGATATTTGCTCCTTGTATAGCGGTATTATGTGCTCACTGTACAACCATTGCATAGAGGTATCATCCGTAAAAAATTGTCTTACAGCAATTTGCATGGATTTCTGTACATACAATGCATTACTGTTTTGTTGGCGCTGGTCTGCTGGAGAGGGGGGGGCATAATTCTGTTGGTGTGGTTAGAGGTGTGTCCTGGTGTGATGTCATGTGTTTGGGGTTTGGTTAGAGGTGTGGCCTGATGTGTCCCTCTTTGCAATCTCTAAAAGTTGGGAGATATGCTGTAGGGGTGCAAACTTACCATTCGCTACCAGGCCCTAGAGCCTGAGGAGGCCAAGGTACCCCTCTGCCACATGAATGTCTTCTGAGCAAGCAGGCCCAAGTATTGCCCCAATGGGCAGGAGGCAAAGGATAAGAAATCTAAAGACCCTCTGCCTCCAGCTCACATTATCACCACAGCAACCGCCAACCGTTTACAACGTTCACACACCTTAAATACCCACCAAGCCAGCAAAGAGGGATATGTGTGCAGACAGCCTATCACACGCCTTAAATGCCCACCAAGCCAGCAATGAGGGATATGTGTGCAGACAGCCTATCACACACCTTAAAGGGACCCTGTCACATAGGTTGTGCCCCCCTTGCTGAGGGCAGCACAAGCCAGTGTCAGATCTGCTGTTCCAGCGCTGTGTCCCTTATTCTGTAAGATGCAGCAGTTTTAGAGCATTTACTCCTCAAATCTTATTCATGAGCAGGTGTTAGCTCCACCCACCAACGGCTAGCTCCGCCCACTGATAGTTATTCACATGTTTCTACCTATTCAAAGTAATAGGTTTGTCAGTTGAGGTGGGTGGGGCTAGCCTCCGATTGGCCGGGTTTGAAAAAAACTGATTCTTTGAAGGACTCTTCTGGCTGAAAACTGCAGATTTGAGCATTAAATACACGAAAACTACAGCATCTTCTAGAATAAGGGACACAGCGCTGGAAACAGCAGGTCTGACACTGGCTTGTGCTGTCCTCAGCAAGGGGGGCAAAAACTATGTGACAGGTTCTCTTTAAATACCCACCAAGCCAGCAATGAGGGATATGTGTACAGACAGCCTATCACACACCTTAAATACCCACCAAGCCAGCAATGAGGGATATGTGTACAGACAGCCTATCACATGCCTTAAATACCCACCAAGCTATCGCACCACACAGGACTTCGCTCATGAGACAAATGCGCTGCTGCTGCTGAAAGTAGGAGGTGATCATAATAATGTGACTCAGCTGTGGAATAGTGCACTTTTTGTTGAACCTGAAAGTCCTGTGAATTCCTATCTATCAAATGAGAAATATCATTACTCAAAGTGAAATCACTGATATAAAAACCTAACCAACGCTCCCTGTTTGCAATGGTGCTAGAGAAGCATATATAAGTGTCATTGTATAAGTAAATAAATCTTTTTAGTT
>JAODAL010086863.1:0-10115 GCA_025379985.1 Phyllomedusa bahiana | reverse complement strand
CATCTTCATCTATAACATTCCCCATAGGTATCATACATCTTCATCTGTCACACACATCACACATAGGTATCATACATCTTCATCTATCACACACACATCACACATAGGTATCATGCGTCTTCATCTATCACACATATCACACATAGTGAACCATAAAACAAAAAATAAGACCGGGCGCTTGTCCGCAGCAAATAAATCCTTGTGCGGTGGCCACGTAGGATAAAGAATATATTTATTTCATTAAAAACATAAATAGCATAACGCGTTTTGTGCTAATAAGCACTTCCTCAGATGCTGTAATGTTACATACATAGTAGAAAGAGCAAACACTGTTTATATACCTAATGCTGAACTCTGTAATTGGCTGGTGAGCCTACAACCAATCCTGGTGCTTGTTGGAAGGAGAAGGGAAAAATAAAAAAAAACTAGAGTGTTCTGAGGAAGCCCATGAATACATATAAAGCTATTTAAAAATGAGGGCTATAATAAGGAAGAATTCTATTGGTTGAGCAAAATGGCGGGGAATTCATAATATCCAATTAAAATTAGTGCTACTCCGTGCCTGTATTTGCTCTATGGGAGGCATCTTAGCCAATTAAATTGAGAAACCTACAAACATTGCAGGTATTCAAAGAGAAGAAGCCTATGTGCAGGTATTCAAAGAGAGGGCGCCTATGTGCAGGTATTCAAAGAGAAGACGCCTATGTGCAGGTATTCAAAGAGAGGGCGCCTATGTGCAGGTATTCAAAGAGAGGACGCCTATGTGCAGGTATTCAAAGAGAGGGCGCCTATGTGCAGGTATTCAAAGAGAGGGCGCCTATGTGCAGGTATTCAAAGAGAAGACGCCTATGTGCAGGTATTCAAAGAGAGGGCGCCTATGTGCAGGTATTCAAAGAGAAGACGCCTATGTGCAGGTAATCAAAAACAAGGCGCCTATGTGCAGGTATTCAAAGAGAAGGCGCCTATGTGCAGGTATTCAAGAGAAGACGCTATGTGCAGGTATTCAGAGAGAGGACGCCTATGTGCAGGTATTCAAAGAGAGGGCGCCTATGTGCAGGTATTCAAAGAGAGGACGCCTATGTGCAGGTATTCAAAGAGAGGACGCCTATGTGCAGGTATTCAAAGAGAGGGCGCCTATGTGCAGGTATTCAAAGAGAAGACGCCTATGTGCAGGTATTCAAAGAGAGGACGCCTATGTGCAGGTATTCAAAGAGAAGACGCCTATGTGCAGGTATTCAAAGAGAGGACGCCTATGTGCAGGTATTCAAAGAGAGGACGCCTATGTGCAGGTATTCAAAGAGAGGGCGCCTATGTGCAGGTATTCAAAGAGAGGACGCCTATGTGCAGGTATTCAAAGAGAGGACGCCTATGTGCAGATATTCAAAGAGAGGACGCCTATGTGCAGGTATTCAAGAGAAGACGCTCTATGTGCAGGTATTCAGAGAGTAGACGCCTATGTGCTGGTATTAAGAGAGAGACGCCTATGTGCAGGTATTCAAAGAGGGGAGCCTATGTGCAGGTATTCAAAGAGAGACGCCTATGTGCAGGTATTCAAAGATGAGGGCGCCTATGTGCAGGTATTCAAGAGAGGACGCTATGTGCAGGTATTCAAAGAGAGGGCGCCTATGTGCAGGTATTCAAAGATAGACGCTATGTGCAGGTATTCAAAGGAGAGGCGCCTATGTGCATCTATTCTAAGATGAGGACGCCTATGTGCAGGTATTCAGAGAGAGAGGACGCCTATGTGCAGGTATTCAAAGAGAGGACGCCGATGTGCAGGTATTCAAAGAGAGGGCGCCTATGTGCAGGTATTCAAAGAGAAGACGCCTATGTGCGGGTATTCAAAGAGAAGACGCCTATGTGCGGGTATTCAAAGAGAAGACGCCTATGTGCAGGTATTCAAAGAGAAGACGCTATGTGCAGGTATTCAGAGAGAGGACGCCTATGGTGCAGGTATTCAAAGAGAGGACGCCTATGTGCAGTATTCAGAGAGAGGGACGCCTATGTGCAGGTATTCAAAGAGAGGACGCCTATGTGCGGGTATTCAGAGAGAGGACGCCTATGTGCAGGTATTCAGAGAGAAGACGCCTATGTGCAGGTATTCAGAGAGAGGACGCCTATGTGCAGGTATTCAAAGAGAGACGCCTATGTGCAGGTATTCAAAGAGAGGACGCCTATGTGCAGGTATTCAAAGAGAGGACGCCTATGTGCAGGTATTCAAAGAGAGGACGCCTATGTGCAGGTATTCAAAGAGAAGACGCCTATGTGCAGGTATTCAAAGAGAGGACGCCTATGTGCAGGTATTCAGAGAGAGGACGCCTATGTGCAGGTATTCAGAGAGAGGACGCCTATGTGCAGGTATTCAAAGAGAAGACGCCTATGTGCAGGTATTCAAAGAGAGGGCGCCTATGTGCAGGTATTCAAAGAGAGGGCGCCTATGTGCAGGTATTCAAAGAGAGGGCGCCTATGTGCAGGTATTCAAAGAGAGGACGCCTATGTGCAGGTATTCAAAGAGAGGGCGCCTATGTGCAGGTATTCAAAGAGAGGACGCCTATGTGCAGGTATTCAGAGAGAGGACGCCTATGTGCAGGTATTCAAAGAGAGGACGCCTATGTGCAGGTATTCAAAGAGAGGGCGCCTATGTGCAGGTATTCAAAGAGAGGGCGCCTATGTGCAGGTATTCAAAGAGAGGACGCCTATGTGCAGGTATTCAAAGAGAGGACGCCTATGTGCAGGTATTCAAAGAGAGGACGCCTATGTGCAGGTATTCAAAGAGAGGACGCCTATGTGCAGGTATTCAAAGAGAAGACGCCTATGTGCAGGTATTCAGTGAGAAGACGCCGCTGTGGAGGTATTCAGAGGAGGCGCCTATGTGCAGGTATTCAAAGAGGAGGGCGCCTATGTGCAGATATTCAAAGAGAAGACGCCTATGTGCAGGTATTCAAAGAGAGGGCGCCTATGTGCAGATATTCAAAGAGAGACGCCTATGTGCAGGTATTCAAAGAGATGACGCCTATGTGCAGGTATTCAAAGAGAAGACGCCTATGTGCAGGTATTCAAAGAGAAGACGCCTATGTGCAGGTATTCAGAGAGAGGACGCCTATGTGCAGGTATTCAAAGATAAGACGCCTATGTGCAGGTATTCAAAGAGAGGGCGCCTATGTGCAGATATTCAAAGAGAAGACGCCTATGTGCAGGTATTCAAAGAGAGGACGCCTATGTGCAGGTATTCAAAGAGAAGACGCCTATGTGCAGGTATTCAAAGAGAGGACGCCTATGTGCAGGTATTCAAAGAGAGGGCGCCTATGTGCAGGTATTCAAAGAGAGGGCGCCTATGTGCAGGTATTCAAAGAGAGGACGCCTATGTGCAGGTATTCAAAGAGAAGACGCCTATGTGCAGGTATTCAAAGAGAGGACGCCTATGTGCAGGTATTCAGAGAGAGGACGCCTATGTGCAGGTATTCAGAGAGAGGACGCCTATGTGCAGGTATTCAAAGAGAGGACGCCTATGTGCAGGTATTCAGAGAGAGGACGCCTATGTGCAGGTATTCAAAGAGAGGACGCCTATGTGCAGGTATTCAGAGAGAGGACGCCTATGTGCAGGTATTCAAAGAGAGGACGCCTATGTGCAGGTATTCAAAGAGAGGACGCCTATGTGCAGGTATTCAAAGAGAGGACGCCTATGTGCAGGTATTCAAACACACAGCGCCAATGTGCAGGTATTCAAAGAGAGGGCGCCTATGTGCAGGTATTCAAAGAGAGGGCGCCTATGTGCAGGTATTCAAAGAGAGGGCGCCTATGTGCAGGTATTCAAAGAGAGGGCGCCTATGTGCAGGTATTCAAAGAGAGGGCGCCTATGTGCAGGTATTCAAAGAGAGGACGCCTATGTGCAGGTATTCAAAGAGAGGGCGCCTATGTGCAGGTATTCAAAGAGAGGACGCCTATGTGCAGGTATTCAAAGAGAGGACGCCTATGTGCAGGTATTCAGAGAGAGGACGCCTATGTGCAGGTATTCAAAGAGAGGACGCCTATGTGCAGGTCGGCTAAAATCCCTGAGTTCTAAACAGAGAGCACAAATGAGAAAGTTACGAACGTGACACAGTGAGAGAAATGTGCGCACTGATATAAAGATAATAAAAAGGGACTAAATGTGGAATTCTTGAGTAATTAACACGTATAAAGTGCTGCAAAAACAGTGAACAAAAAAAAAAACAAGTGCACCCGACATATACTGAGAGTGAACAGAACAGCCAATAAATGATCTCGATACAAAATATAAACCAATGATAAACAGAGAAACAGAATGGCGTCGGGATATAACCCCAAGTTACTTAGTGCTAAATATAAAGATAAAATGAAAAAATAGCCCGATCTGTGAACCGAGGTCTCATAGATCATAGTGAGAGCTATAAAAACAAAAAAAAATACCCATATCACACATAGGTATCATACATCTTCATCTATCACTACATAGGTATCATACATCTTCATCTATCACACACATCACACAGAGGTATCATTCTTCAATCACACACATAGGTATCATACATCTTCATCTATCACACACACATCACACATAGGTATCATACATCTTCATCTATCACACACACATCACACATAGGTATCATACATCTTCATCTATCACACACACATCACACATAGGTATCATACATCTTCATCTATCACACACACATCACACATAGGTATCATACATCTTTATCTATCATACACATATCATACATAGGTATCATACATCTTCATCTATCACACATAGGTATCATACATCTTCATCTATCACACATATCACACATAGGTATCATACATCTTCATCTATCACACATATCACACATAGGTATCATACATCTTCATCTATCACACACATCACACATAGGTATCATACATCTTCATCTATCACACACATCACACATAGGTATCATACATCTTCATCTATCACACACATCACACATAGGTATCATACATCTTCATCTATCACACATATCACACATAGGTATCATACATCTTCATCTATCACACATAGGTATCATACATCTTCATCTATCACACACATATCACACATAGGTATCATACATCTTCATCTATCACACACATCACACATAGGTATCATACATCTTCATCTATCACACATATCACACATAGGTATCATACATCTTCATCTATCACACACATATCACACATAGGTATCATACATCTTCATCTATCACACATATCACACATAGGTATCATGCGTCTTCATCTATCACACACATATCACACATAGGTATCATACATCTTCATCTATCACACACATCACACATAGGTATCATACATCTTCATCTATCACACACATATCATACATAGGTACCATGCGTCTTCATCTATCACACACATATCACACATAGGTATCATACATCTTCATCTATCTCATATATCACACATAGGTATCATACATCTTCATCTATCACACACATCACACATAGGTATCATACATCTTCATCTATCTCATATATCACACATAGGTATCATACATCTTCATCTATCACACATAGGTATCATACATCTTCATCTATCACACACATATCACACATAGGTATCATACATCTTCATCTATCACACACATAGGTATCATACATCTTCATCTATCACACACATATCACATTCTCATCCATCAAACATCATAGATATAACACACATCTCATGCATCCTCACCCATTACACACATTATACACTCGCTCCTCACACAAGTATATCAGACACATAACTCCCCATCCCAGATCATACATACATATCGCATACAATCATGCATCATACATCTACCTCACACACATATTAGACACTCATCACACATCATACATATCACATGCATATAAGATACTTGCCCATCACACATACACATCACACATCCTTATCATCAGTTTTCATCCCTGCACACACATCATATACACTCGTCCATCACACCTGTTTATCACATCCATATAACCGCCCTATCACACATATCACATACATATAACCCACACCACACATCTCATGCATCCACACCCCTCACACACATATCACATACACTCGTACATCACACATATCACATACATTCGTATCTCACACATATCACATACACTCGTATCTCACACATATCACATACACTCGTATCTCACACATATCACATACACTCGTACATCACACATATCACATACACTCGTATCTCACACATATCACATACACTCGTACATCACACATATCACATACACTCTTACATCACACATATCACATACACTCGTATCTCACACATATCACATACACTCGTACATCACACATATCACATACACTCGTATCACACATATCACATACACTCGTATCTCTCACATATCACATACACTGGTATCTCACACATATCACATACACTCGTACATCACACATATCACATACACTGGTATCTCACACATATCACATACACTCGTATCTCACACATATCACATACACTCTTACATCACACATATCACATACACTCGTATCTCACACATATCACATACACTCGTACATCACACATATCACATACACTCGTATCTCACACATATCACATACACTCGTATCTCACACATATCACATACACTCGTACATCACACATATCACATACACTCGTATCTCACACATATCACATACACTCGTACATCACACATATCACATACACTCTTACATCACACATATCACATACACTCGTATCTCACACATATCACATACACTCGTACATCACACATATCACATACACTCGTATCACACATATCACATACACTCTTACATCACACATATCACATACACTCGTACATCACACATATCACATACACTCGTACATCACACATATCACATACACTCGTACATCACACATATCACATACACTCGTATCTCACACATATCACATATACTCGTACATCACACATATCACATACATATCACATACACTCGTATCTCACACATATCACATACACTCGTATCTCACACATATCACATACACTCGTATCTCACACATCACATACATTCGTATCTCCCACATATCACATACACTCGTACATCACACACATCACATACACTCGTACATCACACACATCACATACATTCGTATCTCACACATATCACATACACTTGTATCTCACACATATCACATACACTCGTATCACACATCACATACACTCGTATCTCACACATATCACATACACTCGTATCTCACACATATCACATACACTCGTACATCACACACATATCACATACACTCGTACATCACACACATATCACATACACTCGTATCTCACACATATCACATACACTCGTACATCACACACATATCACATACACTCGTACATCACACATATCACATACACTCGTACATCACACATATCACATACACTCGTATCTCACACATATCACATACACTCGTATCTCACACATATCACATACACTCGTACATCACACATATCACATACACTCGTACATCACACATATCACATACACTCGTACATCACACATATCACATACACTCGTACATCACACATATCACATACACTCGTATCTCACACATATCACATACACTCGTACATCACACATATCACATACACTCGTACATCACACACATATCACATACACTCGTACATCACACATATCACATACACTCGTACATCCCACATATCACATACACTCGTACATCACACATATCACATACACTCGTATCTCACACATATCACATACACTCGTATCTCACACATATCACATACACTCGTACATCACACATATCACATACACTCGTATCTCACACATATCACATACACTCGTATCTCACACATATCACATACACTCGTACATCACACATATCACATACACTCGTACATCACACATATCACATACACTCGTACATCCCACATATCACATACACTCGTACATCACACATATCACATACACTCGTACATCACACATATCACATACACTCGTACATCACACACATATCACATACACTCGTACATCACACATATCACATACACTCGTACATCACACATATCACATACACTCGTACATCACACACATATCACATACACTCGTACATCACACATATCACATACACTCGTATCTCACACATATCACATACATTCGTATCTCACACATATCACATACACTCGTACATCACACATATCACATACACTCGTACATCACACACATATCACATACACTCGTACATCACACATATCACATACACTCGTACATCCCACATATCACATACACTCGTACATCACACATATCACATACACTCGTACATCACACACATATCACATACACTCGTATCTCACACATATCACATACACTCGTATCTCACACATATCACATACACTCGTACATCACACATATCACATACACTCGTACATCACACATATCACATACACTCGTATCTCACACATATCACATACACTCGTATCTCACACATATCACATACACTCGTATCTCACACATATCACATACACTCTAATCTCTCACACATATCACATACACTCGTACATCACACATATCACATACACTCGTATCACACATATCACATACACTCGTATCTCACACATATCACATACACTCGTATCACACATCACATACACTCGTACATCACACATATCACATACACTCGTACATCACACATATCACATACACTGGTACATCACACATATCACATACACTTGTATCTCACACATATCACATACACTCGTATCTCACACATATCACATACACTTGTATCTCACACATATCACATACACTCGTATCTCACACATATCACATACACTCGTACATCACACATATCACATACACTCGTACATCACACATATCACATACACTCGTACATCACACATATCACATACACTCGTACATCACACATATCACATACACTCGTATCTCACACATATCACATACACTCGTATCTCACACATATCACATACACTCGTATCTCACACATATCACATACACTCGTATCACACATATCACATACACTCGTACATCACACACATATCACATACACTCGTATCTCACACATATCACATACACTCCTATATCACACATATCACATACACTGGTATCACACATATCACAGAGACTCGTACATCACACATATCACATACACTCGTACATCACACATATCACATACACTCGTATCTCACACATATCACATACACTCGTATCACACATATCACATACACTCGTACATCACACATATCACACATATCACATACACTCGTATCTCACACATATCACATACACTCGTATCTCACATATCACATACACTCGTACATCACACACATCCTACATCCCCTGCGTCGTCCTCCCTTGCACACCCCTCTCCCATACACACCCAGCAGACGACCATTGCCTCCATCTTGCCCTCACGCCCAGTCATGTCTGCCCCCCAGCCCCGCACACACGGACGAGCCGGGGACCCCCATCGGGTAACGATCACTTTGCCGGGAAAGGAAGATGAGACAAGTCAAGAGGAGCCGCGATCTGGCAGCAGCAGCCAACACCCAAAGCGGCGGCGGGTCCCTCTTACCTCCCACGCACAGCAGCGACATGGTGCTCGGTGCCCGGGGCGGACGGGGCGATGATGCCGCCTCTCCCTCCGGCAGCGTTAGCTGGTCAGGGCGCTCCTCCGGCGGCTGCTCCTCATGCCTCTCGCTGCTCCCCGGCTGCCATCTTTCTGCTTCAGCACCAGGGCTGTGGAGAGCTCCGGCTGACGTCAGGGAAGGAGAGGGGGCAGCAGGGAGCGCGGCTCTGAGGGGAGGAGGAGTGAATGCACCTGATTTGCAAAAACCTGCCAAGTGTTTCACATGCCACTAAGAGAAGTGAGTGCCCCCCTCCTGCCTCTGTACAATGCAAGACCTAGATTTCACGGCTCAGCTGATGCTCTGCACCCGAGGGAGGAGGGGGAGCTGAGGAGCCGCTGCCTCCTGCTCTGGGAACCTTCCCAATAGCTCTACAGGAAATCAATGCTTCCAGAGGAAGAAAAGCAGGAAAGAATGAATGGGAGATCGGAGGAGGGGAAGGAGCGAGGAGGAGGAGAGGGAGCGAGGAGGAGGAGAAGGAGAGGAAAGGGGAGGAAAGCG
>JAODAL010086862.1:0-10115 GCA_025379985.1 Phyllomedusa bahiana | reverse complement strand
GGCAACAAAGTTTTGAGGTTGTTCCGGGGGACCCCTTCTATGCACTTTTTTGGTAACCAATATATATTTCACATTAAAAATGGCAAGTTAGTTTCCTCCGATTGGGAGTTTTTATTTTAAAAGGGGGAAAATTTACTCATTTAAATACAACAGGCACGGCCCTCAATACACCAGCTGCGGCCCCCAATAGGCAGGATGCTGCCCCCAATACACCGGCTGCAGGCCCCCAATAGACAGGACGCTGGCCCCCAATAGACAGGACGCTGGCCCCAGTACACCGGCTGCAGGCCCCCAATACACCGGCTGCAGGCCCCCAATACACCGGCTGCAGGCCCCCAATACACCGGCTGCAGGCCCCCAATACACCGGCTGCAGGCCCCCAATACACAGGACGCTGCCCCCAATAAACCGGCTGCAGGCCCCCAATACACCGGCTGCAGGCCCCCAATACACCGGCTGCAGGCCCCCAATACACAGGACGCGGCCCCCAATACACCGGCTGCGGCCCCCAATAGACAGGACGCGGCCCCCAATACACCGGCTGCGGCCCCCAATACACAGGACGCTGCCCCCAAACACCGGCTGCGGCCTCCAATACACCGGCTGCGGCCCCCAATAGACAGGACGCGGCCCCCAATACACCGGCTGCGGCCTCCAATACACCGGCTGCGGCCCCCAATACACAGGACGCTGCCCCCAATACACCGGCTGCGGCCTCCAAACACGGCTGCGGCCCCCAATAGACAGGACGCGGCCCCCAATCCACCGGCTGCAGGCCCCCCATACACCGGCTGCAGGCCCCCACTAAACCCCGGCTGCAGGCCCCCAATAGACAGGATGCTGGCCCCAAGACACCGACTGCGGTCCTCAACAGACTGGGTGCAGGCCCCCCAATACAACGGCTGCAGGCTCCTCCAGCGCCATGGTTTAATCTATGTATCAGGAGTGTTCTTGTTTTTGTGGGTGAGTTTTGTACACTTTGTATCGAGTCTTTATGTTTGTGACAGTTTATTTAGGTTTGTTTGTAGTTTATTGATATTTCTGGGTTACAGTGAATGTGGGGGTGTGAGATTCTGGTGGGGTGCGGGCTGCAGTGTAGACCGCCCCGGTGTTAGCCCCACACTGTCGATGGGGAGCTTTATCCTGCTCCATAGGCTTAAAGGGGTTTTATCGTTTGAACTGTTCGTGCTCTTCAGCTTTAAATTCTATGAGAAAAGAATTTGAAATCCAAGGACGAGTCTCCCCTCACTGAAGAGCTGTGACATCATCATTCTGGGTGAGGCAGCTGAAGCAGAAGGATGTCTGGAGAGAAGAGCTCTGCAGCCTCCTGCATGCTTCTCATGGTCTGCAGAGCCTTCAGGCTCCACAAGCTCCTTGCTGTACTATAACCAGATATACACACAGCCTGAAATGATGAAACAAGTGTGCGTAAGCAACACGGCCCCCCCCCCCCCCCCTCTCCTCTGTTATCAGGCAGGAGACTATATAATACTGCGTTATATGGAGGAATGCACACTGGCCTCCTGTTCTGTTACCAGACTGTGTGACTGTGGTATATGGAGGAATGCACACTGGCCTCCCGTTCTGTTACCAGACTGTATGACTGTGGTATATGGAGGAATGCACTCTGGCCTCCCGTTCTGTTACCAGACTGTATGACTGTGGTATATGGAGGGAACAGAGGATGTAACACTGTGTTATATGAGGAGATCTGTGACTTAAAGGGGTTTTGCCACCACGATGTAATGTTGACGTGGGATCCTCCAAAATAGGTATTTAATCACTTTTCTAAATATATGTGATTACAAAAATGAAGCCTGTGAGAGCTACAGCATTGCTCCCTCCCCCTTAGTTTCCTGACAGTTTACATTAGACACGACCAGGAGCTGATCTGGCCGTGCTTGCACTTATCTGATGACAGGGAACATGAAGGAGCTTGCAAGGGGCTGGGGAGAAAGTGCAGTGTATGAGGCTGTCTGCTGTATAGAGAATGCACTAGTTGTAACATTATTTGAGTGAACTTTAGAGACGCTCCCTGCTTCCTCGCCTCTCTCTCACCCCCTCGACCCTGCATGCTTTGTTTATATTCTCTGCTGATCAGATAACAGGTAAGGAACTCACTTCATGGCCAAACCCCTTTAAACAGTCAGTCATTGCCTAGATCTTTCACCCTAGAGCTGGGAGATGTATATAGAGCCAGCAGCCCTTGGCTTCACTTTCGGTTTTAACAGCTCAGAGGGAAATAATCACAGAGTGTGCAGGCAGCCAATCACAACGCAGGGGGCGTGTCGGATGTTTCCTGGCTGGGGCATATCCCAACAGGCTGACTGACATGTCAGATAGCCAATCCCAGTGCAGGTGGCATGTCTGGGGCATATTCCAACAGGCTGATTGAAATGTCAGCCAGCCAATCACAGTGCAGGGGGCATGTCTGGGGCATATTCCAACAGGCTGATTGAAATGTCAGCCAGCCAATCACAGTGCAGGGGGAGTGTCTAGAGTCAGGATACCATCAGGGTGTATCCATCCTAGATAATCACAGAAAATTTGGCTTGTACCGACTAGCAGAAATAGAAAACAGATGCACAGAAAATCTGCTAAACCAAGTGACTGAAGTAATGCAAACCAATTATAAAAGTGCTTATTTTTACTGTCCTCATAATCTGGGGCATGATCTTTGTAGCGATACAACCCCTTTAAAGGGGTTCTCCATCTTGTAGTGCAGCAGCTGGACTTGCCTTCCTGCCTATAGGTTCACATCAGAGAGGGCATCACCTGGGCTGAGGTCTGTGACCCAGAGAGATACTTGGGGCCCCTAGTGCTGACGACTCCCTTAGCTCCAACAGTCTTGATAAATGGCAGACTTCTTATTTTCCAATAAATTCCTTTTTATTCCAAACGTATTAAATCCAACATTAAAGGACAATGCATAAAAACGTGGGTATGCTTGACAAAGGAGGCATGTCCTTCAAAACGTCGCTCCGAGTGTGCAGCCCGCTCTAGTCTGGCGTCTCTGAACTATCCCGGCTGGGAGATTCGTGCATTTAGAAGCCCATGTGTTGGGATCCACGAAACATAAGTATACTACGTTGCTTCTATTATATACCCACGTTTTTATGCATTGTCCTTTAATGTTGGATTTGATAGGTTTGGAATAAAAAGGAATTTATTGGAAAATAAGAAGTCTGCCATTTATCAAGACTGTTGCATATTAGAGCTATGGAGGTGGCTCATATGGAGACTTTATCAGTAGTATACGTTATAGAGTTGGTTATTTGAATTGGACTCCCTTAGCTCTCCAGGGCCCCTCATATTCATGGTCTGGGGCCCAAATCAGTTGCTGTCATACAAGGCACTGGCCTTGATCTTGAACCTCCATTGCCCTGTGACCCCTGTCCTATAGGTGCCCCCGGGGATCAGGCTGCATGGGGGGGAGGTGGGGGGTCCCCTATTGGTAGCACATGCGCTTTATGATACCGCTGCCAGTCTGACCTCTGTTCTCCACGGTGCTGCTGGAGTCCCGGACTCCCGGGGCCCCTCTGTGCCGCAGCGCCCTCGGTGACTGCCGCTTCTGTGCGGATCCTCTTGCTGCGCGGTTCCTCCATTGCGCTAATAACTCCGCACCGGCCGCCAGGGCGCCCCTCTCTGCCTCAGCGTCCTCGGTGACTGCCGCAGCGGCTTCTGTGCGGATCCTCCGCTGCATTTATAGCGCCGCACCGGCCGCAGGGGGGCGTCTGCGCATCGTGAGCCGTTACTCTCCAACACAAACCGAGGCTTAGGGGGCATCGCTAAAGATCTAGATCGTCCGGGAGCGCAGAAATAAATAAAAAAAAAATACCGGTCATCGATGACCGGTATTTTTTGTATTATTTCTGCGCTTCTTGACTATGTGGAACTTTACCGATGCCCCCTAAGCCTCTGCGCAACCTCAGTGCGCCTGCGCACTCCGCGCTCTGAAGCCACAAGCTGTCACTGCCGAAACCCGGAGAAGAAACAACTACGGACTGGAGCGGTAAAGCGCGGAAAGTGTCGTAAAACAGGAACTGTGGGGGGAGGGAGCCGGGAACGCTCTGCTTTACGGCTGCTGTGAGGGAGAGAGATGGACCACCCCGGCGGTCGGGAGGACTCGCGGCCTGTTTGGCGGCTTCCCCGTCTACGCTCAGTCAGATTTGGCCGGAGTGCCATGGGAGGGGGTGTTATAGACATGCCATGTGAGCTGCGTGGTCGCCTGGCCTGAGTCATCGGCTGCTGATACACGGTGATCTCTTACACAAGACGTTCACTTTATGTATTTTTCTACTTATTTTAATATTTAGAAAAATCATTAAAAAATATATAAAATATTTTTTTAAAATTCTTAAGTTTTGTGGCTTTTCTCACACAGATGCTTATATCTCTGGGATCCAGGACATCTAAGTGTGTAAATAACCCAACCTCTGATCCTGGTTGATAACGTTGCGGTTTCGTGTTCTTGTGACCCTGCAGCCAGTCAGGGCGGCAGCTGGAAATCCAACATGTGGCCTTGATTGGCTGCAGGGTCACATGAGCAGTGATACCATCAACCAGAATCACTGGGAAAAGCTGGGTAGGGGGGGGGTCTACTTTTCTCCTACTTGCACCTCCCCCACCATCCTGAAGAACTGATGAGTGTTTAGTAGTTGTGGAGCTCCCCTTTAAGGAAACTGTCGGGGTATTTTTTTGGATAAATTTACACTGTTTTTCTGTTTTATACCATCTGCAGAGTCTGTGTACACTGGTATCTACTACTCTATGGTGATTGTATGATGGAAATATTGGTTGTAGTGTAGTGGTTTATTTTGAGGCCCAGTTTGGTTGTATCTCCCAGCTTTGCTGGATGTTGAATAGGCTATCCAATGTGAAGTAAAGTTTGATGATAGCAAACCATTCAATTAGATTTGTTCTAGAGCCGTTACATGGTTGTAGTGGTTCTGGTGTTTGTTAAGGGGTGTGGCATGATATGAATGGGGTGTGGTTATGCAAATGATTAATGGGGGTGTATTCTGGTTTAGTGCCTAGGGCAGCATGATCTATAAGTAGAGCCCTATGTATCACGAGAAAAACAGAGAAATTACAAATGTTTACACCTTCTACTATAGAATATGTGACGTGAATTTAAGAATATTCATGTCAATGCCATGGTTCAGTATTGGGTTTAGTTTGTGCACAAAATGCGTATTTTTTTACTGGAGTTTAGTGAACAGAATTTCTCTAAATTCTTGAAACCTGGAACTGTCCAAGGTGCTGATAGAACGAGATTGATTTCACACTATTTGTTTGTGAGGTAGAAACTCAGTGAGATGATAGCGTCAGATTTTTTTTGGTTCTGACCAAAAATTCTATTCGAACATGCACTTCATTCGGGTCCCCCAAAGTGTTCTTTTTTTTTTTTTTTGAGAGTTTAAGTTTGCCCGTTATTTGGGATGCAGCGAAAAGAGCAAGGGGGGAATTTGGGGCCCGGCCCTGCTGCTGCTCCCATATTTCACCCTACCATGGGGGGTTGTAATTGATGACAGGAGAAAGGCAAAGCGCTCCCCCGGGGGGAAAATCCCGCTCCCGGGGAAAAC
Source organism: Phyllomedusa bahiana (assembly GCA_025379985.1). Lineage (NCBI taxonomy): Eukaryota > Metazoa > Chordata > Amphibia > Anura > Hylidae > Phyllomedusa > Phyllomedusa bahiana. The sequence continues at coordinate 4,530 of JAODAL010086862.1, read as the reverse complement.
AATTTCAAAAAAATTTTTAAACCTGCTTTAAAAGAATAGAAGTCAACCATTCATCAAAACGACTGTGGTGAGGCTTTCCTTTATCCCCTGACATTGTTAGGAGTTGCCCTTTGGGTCACCCTTTTGCCCCCAAAGTTAGTGTGGGAAAGGCGTTCTCTAGCATAAAAAATGAGTCAGATGTGGGTCATGTACCCGGATTATGAAAAATTATTTTCAAAACAAATTAGAGACCCCACAAAATTTTCCCTGCAGTTTTTTGCATTTTATAATTTTTTTGTGTCCTAAAGTCTTTCCCAATAAATATTTTACACTGAAAAGAAAAAGGGTAACAAGTTTGGAACTTGTGATTTCAGCTCCATTCTCCCCACTACAGTTAGACATGAGGTCTGTAATTTTATATACATCATCTTCATTTATACATAAATTTGACTTGCAAGATTTTGCACTCTTAAGTTGCAGATTTTCCTTAACTGCATTGTTACTGTTTGCTCCAAAACAAAATGTTTAAATTTTTATTATTTTGTTAGTATTTGGGAAATCCACCTTTTGGGTTTTTGCCAAATGCCCGAATCCTTTTGGGGTTGGGTCAGATTCAAACAGACTTGACCAAAAACGATCCCAGGTTTTCTTTACCATTCCCAATGTTGGTGCAGAGGACTTGGAACAAAAACAGCTTTTCTTCAACCCACCCCCAAGTGCTCAAAAATCAAAACATTGTTTTCCCCTTTTTCTTTCAGTGTTGTTCTACCTAAATAGCTGATTATTTATAAATGAAAAACAGCCCGATGTTTCCATTTTACTACAGTAAAGTTATCACTTAAAACATGGCCGTGTTGAGGGAGTCGGGAGTTGGGGTCAGGGTTTTAGAAAATTAGGATCGGAGTGGGGCTTCGGCTTTTCCCACCCCCAGCCCTGACTGTAAGTCCTTCAATAGGAAATGTGTAATTTATTTTATATTGTCGTCATTTTTGATGAAATTTGTTCTTGGACACAGTACTGCAGAAATGAAAGGGAACTTTAGCCGGGGTTTAAATTCTAAACAGAGATAGAGGGAATTTTTGGCGAAAACCTTCAAAAAGTGTTGGCCAAAGTAATAGAGATCTGTGGAGTGAAATGTGTTATCAGTTCAAACCTTGTAAGGAGCTATTGTTTTTGGCAAAATCTGCTTGTTGGTAAGTAAACCAACCCCACAAAGTTGTGTATTTGGTATCATCTTATTCACGGTTGATTTTGACTTTGTTTTTTTTAAAAGTGTGTTGTGACCGGGGCGGGGGTTCGGAAAGCCAAGCTCCGACTCCTCTTTTTCCCCCAAACCCAGACTCCGACCCCCCCAATAAAAGGCGCATTTAAAAGTGATAACTTTATGAGTAAAGTGGTAACTCCGGCTGCTTATCCCCTTATGAGAAAAAACTTTTTAGGTTTAGAACAGACACTGAAAACAAAAGGGGAAAAACAATGTTTTATTTTTGAACACTTTGGGAGATTTAAAGAAAAAGCTGTATTTGTACCAATCCTTCGCCCCAAAATTGGGAAATGTGTAGAAAACCTGGGATCAGTTTTTGGGAAAGTATGCTTGAATTGATCAGACCCAAAGGATTGGCAATAAAAAACCAAAAAGGTTTGGATTTCCCAAATATAACAAAATAATAAAAATTAACTTTTTTGATTTTTAGGGTAAAACAGAAACAATGCTTACGGGAAAGAATCTGAGAACTAAGCAGAGCTAATATTGCAAGTCAAATTTAGTATAAATGTAAATGCCTTATATAATATTACAGTACCCCCCATGTACAAACGTAGTGGGGAGGATATGGGCCTGAAAATCACAAGTTTAAACATTGTTACCCCTTTTCTTGTCAGTTTAAAATTTTATTTATTTGGGATCTGCTTTAGAAAAACCCAAAAATGTATTACGCAAAAATGCAGGGAAAATTTTTTTGGATCTTGAATTTGTTTGAAAATGCATTGCCTCCCTCAATCCTGCATAGACACCTCACAGCTGACTCATTATTTCCAGGGTAGAGAACGGCTCTACACTAACTTGGGTTGGGGGAAAAGCGGGGGACCACAGGGGAACTCTCTAACAATTCAAGGTATAAAAAAAAATTTCCTCAGCACATCAGTTTGATGAATGGGTTTATCTTCTACTTTTTGAAAAAGGTGAAAAATTTTGCGATATCTGTTTGCCCCGGGAGCGAATCTTTTCCCTGGGGCAGCCCTTTGCCTCTCCCTGCATCAAATTAAATTTCCCCATTTTGAGGCCGGGGATTGGGAGCAGTCATGGCCGGATCCCAAATTCTCTTGCTCTTTTCATCAAAAAAACGGACAACAAATTTTTTTTTTTGGGAGTTTGGATCGGGCCTTTTTCCGACCCTCAAAATAGCACGAATCCCCAGCCCCAGTTGTGCGGGATAAGGTTGGTTTGTTGTGGAACCTGATGGTAAATTGGAGGAAGTAGAATGACTTCGAGTGTGTTTGGTTGCTTCGGCCCCTAGCGACCCCGGCTATGGGTTAAAATGCGATTCTTTCCATGCTAGGGGGAAACCCCAATCACAAAGTTAAAGGGGCCGCTTTTTGTTGTAATTGGCTGCACTTGGTCTGTGAAGAAATAAGGTTCTTAGGTCCAGCTGGGATGAAAGGATTTTTTTCAGCATAAAAAGCGATCCCTTAGGAGGGGAGTGGGTTTTTTTTTCTGTTTATTTTCCATCTTGCCCCGATGGTTGGAGATTTGTTTCTTCCCTTGATCAAATGTTATCCGTATATATCGGTTAAGCCGACCCGGTATAGCCGAGGCCCCTACTTTTGCCAAAAAAAACGGGAAAGCTTATTGACTCGAGTTAAAAGCTGGGGGAAAAATGCGCGGTGCTGGAAAATTTTTAAAAAAATAAAATTTGATACCAATAAAATTACATGGGCAGTTTAATGTTCCCCCATAGGCAGGTATAGGCAGTATCATCCCTCCATAGGGTTTAGACAGTATAGGCGTTTATGTCTCCATGGCGGTTGGGCGTATCATGCCCCCCCTAGACAGTATAGACAGGTATAGGCAGTTTAATGTCCCCTATGGGAGGTATAGGGTTTAATGTTTTTCCCATGGCGATTTGGAAGGAAAGGGCAGTTTAATGTCCCCTATAGGCAGGTATAGGCATTTTAAATGTCCCCATAAGTGGTATGGCAGTTTATGTCCCCTATAGGTGGTATGGGCGGGTTTAACCCCCCTATAGGCGGTTTTATAGGCGTTTAATGTCCCTTTTAGGTAGGTATAGGCATTTTAATGTCTCCTGGGCAGATATAGGCATTTTCATGTCTCCCATAGGAGATATGGGGACGGTAGGGGCAGTTTAATGTCTCCCATAGGCGGGGTTTTGGCAGTTTAATGTTCCATAGGCAGGTATAGGCATTTTTATGCCCCCTATGGCAGGTATAGGAGTTTAATGTCCCCCATAGGCGGTTGGGGGCAGTTTAATGTCCCCTATAGCGGGTAGGGCAGTTTATTGTCTCCCATAGGCAGATATAGGCGTTTCATGTCTCCCATAGGCAAATATGAAGGTATAGGCAGGTATTTTGTCCCTTAGGCGGGTTTAGGCAGTTTAATGTCCTTAGGCAGGTTAGGCAGTATAATGTCTCCCATAGGCAGGTTTGGCATTTTAAATGCCCCCCATAGGCGGGTTTTATAGGCGTTTAATGTCCCCCATAGGCTGGTATAGGAAGGTATAGGTGTTATATTATTATTATTATTATTTATTTTAAAGCGCCATTGTTTCCAGGGGGGGTTTTAATTCGAGGGGGTTAAACATTAATAAGAAAAACGAGTACAGTGTAAGTAATGAAAAATTGGTACGACAAGGGAGAGGGGACCCTACCCGCGAGGGCTTACAATCTAAAGGAGGGGGGAAAGAGACAGGGGTGAGGGGCAAAAATTGTTGGGGGAATGTAGTGACAAGTTTAGTGAAGGTTATAGGCAACCCTGAAGAAATGGGTTTTCAGGTTGTTTTTGAAGTGGGAGAGTGGAAGGAGAGTTGATGTTTTGGGGCAGTGAGTTCCAGATTGGGTGAACCCGGGAGGTCTTGGGAGACGGTTGTGTGAGGGCTGATAAGGGGAGAGCAGAGGAGAAGGCCCTGTGAGGAGCGGAGGGGTGCGTGGGGGGAGATTTTTGGGAAAATTAGGGAGAGGTATGGGGGGAGAGGCATGGAGAGCCTTGTAAGTCTGGTTAGAAACTTGAAGGGTTTTGCGGGGGCCAATGGGAAGCCAGTGAAGGGTTTGGGAGGGGGAGGGGCAGAGGGGTAGCGAGGGAGAGGTGGATAAGAGGGCAGCAGGTTAAGGATGGTTGGAGGGGAGGGGGTCTAGCTGGGGGGCCCACAGAGAAGGATGTTGCAGTATCTGGCGGGATTGAAAAAGGGCATGGACCAGCATTTTTGTAGTGTCATAGCCATAGTTATAGGCAGATATAGGTCGTTATAGGCTGGTATAGGCAGGTATAGGTCCCTGGGCAGGTATGGTTTGGTTTTTAAAAAAAAAAAAAAACCACTT
>JAODAL010086861.1:0-10115 GCA_025379985.1 Phyllomedusa bahiana | reverse complement strand
AGTATGATGGTGATGGTATGGGAGGTAATCTTTCCCTTGTATTATCTAGTAACTGCATTTACTTAAGAGGTCCCGGAAATGTTTGTTGTCTGGGAGGTGGGGGGGGGGGGGGCATCCAAAAGTTTGCTATGGGGCCCATCAAAAGTTTGCTATATATTTTGTTTCGCCCTGCTCTATATAATTGCAGCACAAATTTAGCCGGGTTTTTGGGCCCACTAAATTCTAAGTCATCTTCTCACATTTAGGCGACCCATGCTCCCTCCCTTGTCCTCTTTCCCCCATCTCCCTCCCCTATCTTGTCTAAATTTTGTCACAATTTTGCTGACCTTTCCTGTTCTTTTGCACTTGACTTCAAGCGGGAAAGCAGTTGACTTGTAAGTGTTCATTTGTTTTCTAGGTTGTACTTAGCTACAAATGTGACATTTATTATTGGCAGAAATAAATGACTGTACAAAACATACTGTTTTTCTCTATAACTGTCATTTAGAATTGTCATAGGCTTGTATCACTGAGTACTTCTCTTTTACTGTCTTTTGCTATATTTTACTCTTTTGTACTATACGTGTTGTAGAAAATAAAAAAAAAAATTGTTACATTAAAAAAAATGGAAAAGAAAGGGCCAGGATGAACTTTGCTGTTGATATTATGTGGTTTGACCTTTTAACAAAGTCTTGTGCTATACTAGCATACAGTTGTAAGCCTTTTTGTTAAAATAGATAAATCATGTGGAGTTCTTTTAACTGAATAATTTAGTGTCTGTTAAAGTTGAAAAATTATCGGGCAGGGGTCCCCAACCGCCGGTCCCAGACCGGCACCGGGCCTTAGCGCATCCCCTGTGGTCCGCGGCGCCGGCTACACCTGATGCGGCCGCCCGCGGTCTTTAGTCCAGGCGGCCGGCATCTTCTGTGCGCAGCCGCTGTAATCCGGCCGCGCACAGATAGCGGATGCATTACAAAGAAAGCAGGAGCGATGCATTACCGCCCTGCTTTCCCTCTCGCTGTAGATGCGGCGCTCACTGAGCTCCGCATCTGCGGCGATGAGCGGGCGGGAGTGTGATGCACAGTGACGTCACACCCACTGCGCCGCTCGCTGCTGTCGGCTGCCGGGGAGGAGGAGCTCGGCCGAGGATCCGGGAAAGATGAGAGACTGCAGCTTATTACTTTTTTTATTTTTATTGCCCTGGCTGCCTATTGGGGTAGCTACGTATCACTACTACTGGCGGGGCAGCTATCACTACTACTGGGGGGCAGCTATCATCACTACTGGGGGGGCAGCTATCATCACTACTGGGGGGGCAGCTATCATCACTACTACTGGGGGGGCAGCTATCATCACTACTGGGGGGGCAGCTATCATCACTACTGGGGCAGCTATCATCACTACTGGGGGGGCAGCTATCATCACTACTGGGGCAGCTATCATCACTACTACTGGGGGGCAGCTATCATCACTACTGGGGCAGCTATCATCACTACTACTGGGGGGCAGCTATCATCACTACTGGGGCAGCTATCATCACTACTACTGGGGGCAGCTATCATCACTACTACTGGGGGGCAGCTATCATCACTACTACTGGGGGGCAGCTATCATCGCTACTACTGGGGGGCAGCTATCATCACTACTACTGGGGGCAGCTATCATCACTACTGGGGCAGCTATCATCACTTCTACTGGGGGGGCAGCTATCATCACTACTGGGGCAGCTATCATCACTACTACTGAGGGACAGCTATCATCACTACTGGGGCAGCTATCAGCACTACTACTGGGAGGCAGCTATCATCACTACTACTGGGGGGCAGCTATCATCACTACTACTGAGGGACAGCTATCATCACTACTGGGGCAGCTATCAGCACTACTACTGGGAGGCAGCTATCATCACTACTACTGGGGGGCAGCTATCATCACTACTACTGGGGGGCAGCTATCATCACTACTGGGGCAGCTATCATCACTACTACTGGGGGGCAGCTATCATCACTACTACTGGGGGGCAGCTATCATCACTACTACTGGGAGGCAGCTATCATCACTACTACTGGGGGGCAGCTATCATCACTACTGGGGGGGGGGCATATATCATCACTACTGGGAGGCAGCTATCATACATACTACTGGGAGGCAGCTATCATCAATACTACTGGGGGGGCAGCTATCATCACTACTGGGAGGCGTTCATCACTACTACTGGGGGGCAGCTATCATCACTACTACTGGGGGGGCAGCTATCATCACTACTGGGGCAGCTATCATCACTACTACTGGGGGGGGGCAGCTATCATCACTACTGGGGCAGCTAGCTATCACTATCACTACTGGGGGCAGCTATCATCACTACTACTGGGGGGCAGCTATCATCACTACTGGGGCAGCTATCATCACTACTACTGGGGGGAAGCTATCATCACTACTACTGGGGGGGCAGCTATCATCACTACTGGGGGGGCAGCTATCATCACTACTGGGAGGCAGCTATCATCACTACTACTGGGGGGCAGCTATCATCACTACTGGGGCAGCTATCATCACTACTACTGGGGGCAGCTATGTGTCATTACTACTGGGGGCAGCTATGTATCATTACTACTGGGGGCAGCTATGTGTCATTACTACTGGGGGCAGCTATGTGTCATTACTTCCGGGGCAGCTATGTGTCATTACTTCCGGGGCAGCTATGTGTCATTACTACCGGGGCAGCTAGCTATGTATCACTACCGGGGCAGCTAGCTATGTATCACTATCGCTACTGGGGCAGCTAGCTATGTATCACTATCGCTACTGGGGCAGCTAGCTATGTATCACTATCGCTACTGGGGCAGCTAGCTATCACTATCATATGGGGCAGCTAGCTATGTATCAAATATCACTATGGGGCAGCTAGCTATTTACTATCACTACTGGGGCAGCTAGCTATCACTTTCTGGGGCAGCTAGCTATGTATCACTATCACTACTGGGGCAGCTAGCTATGTATCACTATCACTACTGGGGCAGCTAGCTATGTATCACTATCACTACTGGGGCAGCTAGCTATCACTATCACTACTGGGGCAGCTAGCTATCACTATCACTGGGGGGCAGCTATCATCACTACTGGGGCAGCTATCATCACTACTACTGGGGGCAGCTATGTGTCATTACTACTGGGACAGCTATGTGTCATTACTACTGGGGGCAGCTATGTGTCATTACTACTGGGGCAGCTATGTGTCATTACTTCTGGGGCAGCTATGTGTCATTACTACCGGGGCAGCTAGCTATGTATCACTACCGGGGCAGCTAGCTATGTATCACTACTGGGGCAGCTAGCTATGTATCACTATCGCTACTGGGGCAGCTAGCTATGTATCACTATCGCTACTGGGGCAGCTAGCTATGTATCACTATCGCTACTGGGGCAGCTAGCCATCACTATCACTACTGGGGCAGCTAGCTATGTATCACTATCACTACTGGGGCAGCTAGCTATCACTATCACTACTGGGGCAGCTAGCTATCACTATCACTACTGGGGGTAGCTATGTATCACTATCACTACTGGGTCAGCTAGCTATCACTATCACTACTGGGCCAGCTAGCTATCACTATCACTACTGGGGCAGCTAGCTATCACTTTCACTACTGAGGCAGCTATGTATCACTATCACTACTGGGGCAGCTATGTATCACTATCACTACTGGGGCAGTTAGCTATCACTATCACTACTGGGGCAGCTATGTATCACTATCACTACTGGGGCAGCTATGTATCACTATCACTACTGGGGCAGCTAGCTATCACTATCACTACTGGGGGAGTTTTGCTATGTATCACTATCATACTGGGGCAGCTATGTTCACTATCACTTTTGGGGCAGTTAGCTATCACTATCACTACTGGGGTAGCTAGCTATCACTATCACTACTGGGGCAGCTATCATCACTACTGGGGGCAGCTATGTATCACTATCGCTACTGGGGCAGCTATGTATCACTATCGCTACTGGGACAGCTATGTATTATTATCACTACAGGGGGGCTATATTTATTTATTATTACAGGGGGCATATATCTCTATAATGACAGAGCTTATTCATATGTCTAATTTTACACATGTATATGCTGACCACAGAGTGAAATCAGTCAGGTTACCCCATACGATTTTTTTCCCCAAATGACACAGTATACACTTTTTGGGTTTTTTTGTGTGTGATTCTAAACATCCAACCTCCTCCATAACCCCCCCCCAAAATAACCCACCCCGAATAACCCCACCCCCCCAGGGCCGTGGAAAAAATGTCGTGCATAAAACCGGTCCCTGGGGGAAAAAAGGTTGGGGACCGCTGATCTAGGGGACTGAAATCAGTTTGGTGCCTGGTCACCCTACACTTTTGGTTGTAAATTATCTATGTGTTATTATATATATAAATATATATATATATATTATAAGGGATTAGGTAGCGGGTAGGTTCTCTTCTGGGTAGACGGGCACAGCTCAGCGGGCACAAAAGTCAAAACGACAAGGAAATTCGTTTAAAACTGACCGCAGACAGTTTTATTGTTTAGCATGTGGTACATAAAATAAAACAAACAAAATAAATCCTATGCCTGTCCGGCTCTTAATAAACATTAGGAATACCTCTCTAAAAACAGTGCAGGCCTAATACCAGTCACTAAACACAAAAAATTTACTGTACTACAAGCAGGGGCTCCCACGGTTTGTAGCAGTTAACCTGTCCAGGGTGAGAGAGTGTCTGCAGCTTGGCCTTATATGAGGCAGACACACCTAAACTTAATCAGGCAGCCAAGCCCGGACTGCCCAGGTGGAGTTGGGCCCACCCTCGCTATCCCCACTCCAGCAAACCAGCCCCTGCAAATGGGTTTTACTAACCCTAAACAAGAGATCTTTTAGATCTCTGACACTTTACTATCTGGTTGCTCTTTACCTGGACATAAGGTATCTTGGGCATATTTACCTTCCCTCTAGGACCAGTCCAGACACTCTGTTACACATCCCCCCCCCCCCCCGTTTCAGACCCGGGGCTGGAACACATCTGGACATCAGACAATGTATACGAGACAAGGCATCTGCATTCTTCATTTGGGCCCCGGGGCGGTGCTTTACCGTAAATTTGTATTCCTGTAAGGCCAGGAAACCATCTTGTGACCCTCCTATTCTTTTCCTTATTTTCACACATCCATTTGAGGGGAGAATGATCCGTAATCAACTCAAAATGCCGGCCAAGCAGGTAATAGCGCAGGGTTTCTAGGGCCCATTTAATAGCAAGGCACTCCTTTTCTACTAGTGCATATTTTGTTTGTGGCATTCAGTTTTTACTCAAATAGGCACCGGGTGTTTCTCACTGTTCCGTACCTGTGACAGTACTGCCCCTAGTCCCACATACGACACATCGGTTTGAAGGATGAACCCTTTCTTAAAATCGGGGGTTATCAGCACCGGCTGAGCACACAATAGGTCTTTAAGGGTCTGAAATGCTTTTTCAACCTGGGGTGTCCACTTAACCATAACAGAATCCTTTCCTTTGGTTAGGTCAGTCAACGGGGCGGTTAGGGAGGCAAAATTAGGTATAAACCTTCTATAGTAGCCTGTAATGCCTAAAAAGGCACGCACTTGCTTCTTTTTACAGGCCCAGGCATCTCTGTATGGCTTCAATTTTGTTTATTTGGGGTTTTACCAATCCCCGGCCCAGGGGCGTCGCTAGGCTGTTTTATTCGGGGCTCGGGCCCGAATAAAACCCCTGTGCCCGAGTCTCCCGGGCTCCAGGCCTCTGCGCTGGGCCTGGAGCACCGATGGCTCTTCAGCTGCATGTGCGTCCGCTGGACGCAACACAGTGAGGGCTTCTGCGGGGGAGAGAGCGAGCGCTCCTTTCCCCGCAGACAGTGTTGGACCGCAGGTTTTACACTGCGAGGTGCCGGGTCCTCACAGCGCTGAGGACCCGCCGCGGCCCCGTGCGCCTCAGCCGGCGCGTCGCGATGACATCACGTCATCGCGACGCTGCCTGTCCCGGGCGCACAGCGCGTCATAGGCCGTGCGCCGAGGAGCTGCCGGAGGAGCGCGGGCTGAAGAGGACGGAGCGCGCTCCGGGGAAGTTAAGGTGAGTATTAATGTTGTTATTTTTATAGCGTTTACCCGCCTCAGTGCCCCTATACACTGCCTGTGCCCTATAATGCCCGCCTGTGGCCCCCATTTCCCTGCCTGTGCCCCTTTATCCCTGCCGGTGGCCCCCATTTTGCTGCCTGTGGCCCCATATCCCTGTCTGTGGCCCCTATATACTGCCTGTGCCCCTATAATGCCTGCCTGTGGCCCCATATGTGCCTGTGCCCTTTTTACCTGCCTGGGGCCCCCTATACTGCCTGTGCCCCATTACTGCCTGTCCCCCCTATCCTGCGTGGCCCCAATATGATCCCTGTCCCCCTATATACCTCCCTGTTCCCCTTTTATACCTCCCTGTGCCCCATATCCCTCCCTGTCCCCCATATACCTGCCTGTGGCCCCATTCCCTGCCCCTTTCCCCCCTATACTGCCTCGTCCCCTTATTACTGTTTGGGCCCCCCATATACTCCCTCAGTGCCCCCTTATACTCCCTCAATGACCCTATTACCTCCCTGGGGCCCATTATCCCTGTGCCCCTTTACTCCCTTTTGGGCCCCATTCCCTCCCTGTGACCCATTACCCCTCGGGCCCCCCTATTCCCCTGGGCCCCCATTACCCCTCAATGCCTATATATCCCTTGGCCCTAACCCCTGTGCCCCCTATCCCTCCCTGTCCCCCCCTTACTCCCTGGGGCCCCTATTATGCCTCAGTCCCCCTATATACCTGCCTCGTGCTCCTATATATGCCTCAGTGCCCCTATATTTGCTCAGTCCCCCCTATCTGTGGGGCCCCCCATATACCTGCCTGTGGCCCCCCAAATACCTGCTGTGGCCCCATATATGCTTCAGTGCCCCTATATACCTAATGGGGGGACTGCTTACCTAAAATTAAGGAGTTGGGGAAAATGTGAGGATTCTAAGATATTTGTGTTCCAAATCCTTTAGGGACGAGTATTGGCCGGGGGCAATCGAGAAGGTGTGAACGGATGGAAAAAAAGGGAAAGTGAACGGCGGATCAGGAAGAGTCTCGGTGAGTTACTAAAGTAACGCAGGGTAATCACTTATATGTTGAGAGTTCTACAACTGTATTCCCCTATCTGGTCCCTGTATGCGGGCGCCTACAGGGGGGACAATGGTACTCCCCATGGGGCCCCGGGGGAATAGGGGGGCCGCGGCAAGCGGGCCCCCTTATTCCTCACGGCAGAGCGGGGCCGGCGGCGCGGCCGCCGAACCAGGCTCCGCCGGGCCCCCACATGTGGGCCCCGAGTTTGCGGGGGGCCCCGGAGGCAGTGCCGTCGCTCCCCGGGGCCGGCCGCCATCCGGTCTCTGAACCCCCGGGCCTTGCGCCCCGAGCGCCCAGAGACCGGCCCGGACCCGGGGACTAATGTCCCCGCCCCCGGGGCTGCGCGGTGTCAGCGGAGCCGCGCCACTAGCGCTGCGCTCCTGCTGATCTCCGGCGGGGCTGATGTTAGGCCTTCAGCCTGCCGGGCCCGGCCCTAGGGTGACGTAGGCGGCGCGGGGGACGTCACTTCCCCCGCGCCGCTTTTGCGGGGCGGCGGGAACCGGCGGCAGCTCGGAGCGGCAGGACCGAGGCTCAGGTAAGTGATTGATTTGTTTTTTTTAATATACAAAGCCGGGCCCCACCTGCTTGCCTATCACTAAAGGGGGCCCTGGACTGCTATCACTAAAGGGGGTCCCTGGCGCTGCCTATCACTAAAGGGGCCCTGACTGCCTATCACTAAAGGGGGTCCTGGCTGCTATCATAAAGGGGCCCCTGGCGCTGCCAAATCACTAAAGGGGGGCCTGACTAAGGCCCCTATCACTAAAGGGGGCCCTGACTGCCTATCAAACCCTTTAAAGGGGGTCTGCCCTGCCTATCACTAAAGGGGGTCCCTGGCGCTGCCTATCACTAAAGGGGGTCGGTTTTGACGGGCCTCATCACTAAAGGGGGCCCTGGCCTGCCTATCACTAAAGGGGGTCCCTGGGGCACTGCCTACCCTCTTTAAAGGGGGGTCTCCCGGGGACCTGGCTTATCACTAAAGGGGGTCCGGGGCCTGCCTATCACTAAGGGGGATCCCTGGCGGACTGCCTATCACTAAAGGGGGCCCTTTTTGGGACCCCGGGTCCTATCACTAAAGGGGGGTCCCTGGCGCTGCCTATCTCTATAGGGGGTCCCTGGCGCTCCCTATTCTAAAGGGGGCCCTGGCTGCCTATACTAAAGGGGGCCCGGGCTGCCCTAAACCATCCTAAAAGGGGGCCGGGACTCTCCTAACTTAAAAGGGAGGGCCCTGACTCTACCTAACCTTTTAAAGGGGGGCCCCTGACTCTACCTAACCTCAAAAAGGAGGCCCTGACTCTACCAAAACCTCTAAAGGAGGCCCTGACTCCACCTAACCTCAAAAGGGAGGGCCCTGACCGCTACAACTAAAGGGGACTCATGGCTAGGTACCCCCCAAAACCTACCTGGGGCTGGCCTACCAACTTACCCGGCGGGGGTTTCCCTCCCCTAATAGGGCCTATTAATTACGGGGCCTTTCCCATTTGCCTACCTACCTGGAAATTAATTGTTAGGGAGCAGCCATAGCGGTAGCATTTTTTCCCCAGGGGGGTTAGTCCTCCCCCCACCTCCAACCCTTAGGATACTAGGCCTCTAATTTATGGCTTGTACCCGCTCTCCACCCTTGGGAAGTTTGTACAGAGGTGGGAATAGGTAAAGAAAGCTTGAAATTGAGGATTTAGATATTGTGTTTATTTTCTGCAGGAGAGTTTGTGGCCGGGTCCTCAGGGCGGTGTGGAACGGATGAGAAGAAGGGATAAGAACGATCATGAGAGAAGAGAACCTCCTCAGATAGGACGTCCCCGGGTGAGTTCCTGATTTCAGGGTATTTTGCTTCTAAATTTGGATCAAAAAAAAAAAAAAAAAGAAAAAAAAAAAAACAAAAAAAAAAGTGGTATTACTGTAATGTGGGGGGGGGGGGATGAGTCCGAGGTGCTGGGGGTATTTTTGTGGGTTTAGGGGGTGATGTGTTGAGGATATGAGTTGGTGGAGGAGGTTAATTTTTTTGGGGGTTTTTTTGGAGGGGTTTGAGTGGGTGACGGGAAATGGAGGGGTGGAGGGGATATTGTATGTGGGTGGAGGGGATATTGTATGTGGGTGGAGGGGGATATTGTATGTGGGTGGAGGGGGGTATTGTATGTGGGTGGAGGGGATATTGTATGTGGGTGGAGGGGGATATTGTAGTGGGTGGGGGAATTGTATGCGGTGGAGGAGGATATTGTACGCGGTGGGAGGGGGATATTGTATGTGGGTGGAGGGAGATATTGTATGTGGGTGGAGGGGATAATGGGGTGGGGGGATATTGTATGTGGGTGGAGGGGATATGGGTGGCAGCTATTTAGGCCCTGTTTATGATGTGTGAGACAGACAGATGTGTGACTCACTTGCTATTTACTACAAATAAGTTCTTTTTTCACACTGTATTTTTGTGGTAAAATGGGCGCATTTTTTGTCCTAGAGGCCGTTTTTTTGCTGGGGCGGGGGGATCGGGTTTCTGGGGGGGGTTTACGGGGGGGGGGGCCCAGGTGCTTCAGCTGATGGGGCCCTGAAATTTTTGTTGGCGGCCCCTGGCCTGTATGGCGGTGGTAATGTAATCAGAGCCTGTGTACAGCTGGTAGTCCCATGTGGGGGTCGCGTTTGGGCAGGGTCTGGCAGGATTATTTGAGCCTTAAGTAGTAATAGTTTTTGGGGTTTGGTTTTGTAGGAGTGTTTTTAGTCACAATCACTTGTCTGGTTTGATTTGCTCCATGTATCGGTTTGGGTTATTTGGGGACTGTTTAGGGTATTTCATTGAAGGTGAGAAGTTCTGAAAAAGTAAATTTGTCATTGGTGATTTTTACTGTACAGTGACTGCTGAGGAGATGGACGGGATCTCTGTGGAATGTGCAGAAAATTAGTAACAGGAACAGAAGGTTTTTCTCTGTAAAAAACATTCCCCAGTTCACAATGAGGGGGAAAAA
>JAODAL010086860.1:0-10116 GCA_025379985.1 Phyllomedusa bahiana | reverse complement strand
TAAAAAAATTTTTTTCCAGCTTAAGCTAAAAAAATTTTGTGAAACCCCTGGGGGGGGTCAATATACTCCACTACACCCCGATATTTTTCCATAAGGGTGTGGTAGTTTTCCAATTGGGTCTTTTTAGGGGTGTTTATTAAGTTTTAGCCCCTTAGGGAGTCCGCAAACCTGAAATAGCGCCTAAATAAAATTGTAATGAAAATGAGACCTCAGAGTCCGGTAGGTGCTCCTCCTATTAAGGGGCTTGTGGTTGAGCCAAATAGCGCACTAGGGCCACATATGGGAGATCTATGAAAACAGCAGAATCTGGGGAATCAATATTAAGTTGCATTTCCTTGATCACATCTACCGAGGTCTTGTGAATAATGGCTGAAAATTGAGAATCTGCAAAAAAAAGTGAAATTTTAAATTTCACCTCCACTTTGCTTTAATTCCTGTGAAACACCTAATGGGCTAATAAACTTTCTACATGTTGTTTTGAGTACTTTAAGGGGTGTAGTTTCTTAGATGATGCTATTTATGGGGGTATCTAACATACAGGCCAATCAAAATCACATTAGAACTGGACTGGTCCCTAAAAAAATGTATATTGCAAATTTTCTTGAAAATGTGAAAATTACTACTAAATTTCTAAACCCCCTAATATCGTAAATAAAAAAAGACATTTAAAAAGAAGTTGCCAACCTACAGTAGACATATGGTAGATGCTAGTTATAAGCTATTCTGATTGGAATAGCTGTCTGTCTTACACGCAGAAATTTTTGAAGTTTGAAAATGGTAAATTTTTCTAATTTTTCACGATACTTTGATATTTTTCACAAATAAACAAGGACTTTTTTAATCAAAATTTCTTACTATCTTAAAGCACAATGTGTCACGAGAAAACAATCTCTTAATTACATGGATAGGTTAAAGTGTCAAAAAGTTTTTCTCACATAAAGTGATACATGACAGATTTAAAAAATGGGGCTCTGTCAGAGAGGCCAATAAATAATTCATTCATGGATAAGAAAGTAGTAAACTAAAAAGGGTAAAAAGAACGTCATAAAAAATTGCTAAAAAAAGAACAAACAGGAGAACTCAAAGAAGGTAAATGTCTCACATGTTTTTACTTTTAATTAATTATAAAAATGTATTAAGAAATATTGATGTTGTTTAGCAAAAATCATTAACAAATTATGAATAATATATCTTAAGACACAAACAAGAAATAAATGTCAATTACAAAATATCTTTACATTTAGCAAAAATAATCTCTTTAAGTTTTGCAGTGAAGGTGCTTTAAAGCTAGTCAAGTCCTTACTATGTTACCCTGTGTTACTTAACAACTCCTCTATTACATTAATCATGATGCAAAATGTATTCATATTGTGAATTCATTGTAATACATAAAGAAAAATTAATACAAAAACATGGCTTTTGTTTTCAGTTATTGCCTTACTATTTAGAACTTAACTGCATGCACAAAACTCAGAACTTTTCGATATTATTTGTAAAAATTTTAGCTGGATTACTCTTTTATAGTATGTTTATTTAATTAATTTGTTGTTATCGGGACTCATTTACATCAGGTATTGTGGCTCCGTAACCTGCTTTTTGATGATACCGAAAAAGAAAGTTTTCCCGATGTATATTTCAGCTGAGCCATAAGGCTAGCATTGAGTCATATTTACTTGGCTATTTGCTTACTATAATTCTGCCACAGTATAGGTAAAAATAACTTTTTCATGGCATCTGTATTGAACCATACATTGTGATAAGAATAGGACCTTACTAATAATAAGAAATAATGTATACATTTTGGAATTTAACTTATTCTGAGAACTGTCATTCATATATTTATATTTTATCATTATTTTTGCTTTAGATTAAAGCAAAGAGGTTCAGTTCTGCTTGTTATCACTACAATATAAGACAAAAGAAAGTCTTTGGCATTGAGAGATGTGCTAACTTAATTGGTATGTACATGCTTTCTCTTATGTCACTCCTTTTCTATGCATGAACACCTGATTGAACCCATGTCTTGTATTTAAGAAATCACCAATTTGCAATTCATGATGTAAAGTGCTAACCTACTACTGAAAGGAAAGAACATATCAAAACCCAAATATATATATTAAATATATATATAATATATATATATATATATATATATATATATATATATATATATACATACATACAACACACACATATGTTCTTATTTATGTTATATATATATAGTACCAAGCAAAAGAGTAACAATGTTTCGAATTTTTTACTTTTTTTTTCTTATCTCACCGTTCATTTGCAGCTTTGAAAGTGAGGCTACCATAATTTTGTAGGAAATCATCTTGCTATCTCATTTATCAATTTGACTTGAAACTATTTTAGCATATTCTTAGTTTAGGGCAGATTCTTGTCATGTACTACATTGTAACTGTTTAATCCTAAAAAGCTAGACTTTAATTTTTATTATTTGTAAATCCACCTTTGGCTTTCAACACTGCTTGAATCTTTCTGGGAATGCTCTCAATCAAATTAAAAGCATGTCTCAACCAAAATCTGAGCCCAGGCCTCTTCTACACATTCCCAGTGTAGGTGCATACTGGTCGACTTTTTTTGTTTTGAATACAGTTTTTTTTTCAACTCCACCCACAATGTGAGTTGGAGCCAATCCAGCAACTCTACTTCATTTTCCAAATTAATCATTTCTTCACCAAACTCAATGTATGCTTCGGGTTGTTGTCTTTTCTGGAACACTATGTCATTCTTTTTCTTTTTCAGCACAAAATGTTTTATTACATGTCAAGAATGCTGCATAACCCTTAAATATAACTTTGTCTGAAGTAAATGAAAAAGAAAAAGAACAGCAACAAAATGCCATATCATAAAACATCAAAAGCACAAATAGCAATGTCATTGTTTTTTAGGGAATGTCTGATTCAGTTAATAAAAACAATACACCATAATATACAAATTTTTATCATTTACCAAAGGAAATTTTTCAATTTTTGGATTAACTTGTCTTTTGTTATTTTTCATTCAATACGAAAGTGTTGTGATTACCCCCTTTACCTATAGTAAATGGATGTAGTCAATTAAATTTTTAACTCTAGCTATGGCATGTGGGGGGATTACTAAACCAGTCTCACCCGCTGTATTGCAAATTTATTCTGTTGATAACTTCTGCAAATAGATGGAGTGAGGGTTTGTTTTCCAACATGATGCCCATTGTAATTCTTGTAGCTAATAATGCATGAGATAGAACTGCACAAAATGGATGTGGTGTCTCATGAAAAATGAGATCTGGTACAGCTAGGTACTGTGTGAGGTTAAAATTCCATTTGAAGATGTTAATTAGCAGGTTTTCTATTCTTTTCTAGTTGTTGAATTAAGCGGACATTTCCCCTCATATAATAAGGAGCCGTTAGCACCGTAATCGTCTCCAACACAGATAGGAGTAACCAGGAGAGATTGTGCTATGTGGGCTGGGTTAGATACCAGCAAAAAATGGATCTTTTATTGCAATTCAATAGGATTGGCACATTTTGAAAAATTTGGATAAGTGTTAGCTGCTTTAACCCAGTTTTCTGTTTTTAAAGGGATTGGGCCAACTCAGTTTCCCATTAGAGCATATCTGGTTTGGCAGAGAGATCTGTTTCGTACAAGTTTTGGTATGCTGCTGATAAACCTTTAGCATGCCTTAGTTTATTCCAGAGGAAATTATGGAAAAGGGAATATGTTTGAGGGATATTTTACAATTGCATTGATTGTATAATATGTCTGATTTGTAAATAGATAAAGATTAGGTTTTAGGGGATAGTATATTGTTGCATCAGATCGTCAAAGAACTTGAAGTGTCCTTGGTGATAAAGGTGCCTTACTGCCTTCAATCCCATGTCTATCTAATGTTGTATAGAAACTTCTGGAATTGCATTTTGAATCACTGAAAGAGGGCAGCTAAGTTTGTCTATATATACTTTAGGTTTATGCTTCTGGGCAATTAATTTTTGCCAAACTGATGGTGCATGAGAAAGAGTCAACAATTTAAATTCTGTGGGACTTCTTCTACATAGCATGGCGATCAAATGAGCCTTAAAGGATCCCCTAGGAATTGTGGAGTTCTCTATCTGAGACCAATGTTGAAGTTCTGGAGAGCTCCATAAAAGAGATATGGGTTCTAGTATGGAAGCAATATTGTATTGCAGGAGGTTTGGGACGGAGAGGCCATAATGAATACTCTTTTGATCCAGGTATTGTTTCTTAAATCTAGGACATTTTGAGCCCCAAATAAAATTCAGCATTTGCTATTGAAGTTTAGTGAGAATAGGAGTGGGAAATAAAAATGGTAAGGACCTTGCGATATATAAGTATCTGGGGAGAAGTAGCATCTTAATTAAGTTAATGTGAGCTAGCAAGGAAAGGGGAAATTGGTTAAGTCTTTTAATTTATAAGAAGAAGTATAGATTTTGTTAGGTTTAATTTGTAGTATGATATATGAGCATAACGCTTTGTGTGCGCACCACAAGATTTCTTCTAGTGATGAGCGATTGTGTCAACTATCGTTATCAATTCGATAGTCGATATCGGCAATTATCATGACGATTTCTGATAGTCGATAACAGATTATTGCCGACGACCATTAAAGTCTATGGGAGAGGAACAACAACTTCATTCCTACACCCAAACAGGGCTGGAGAAGCTGGAATTAACATTCACAACAGTAAACTGGATACGTGCTACATCTTAGACAAGACAATTAGGTAACAAGTGTCACAGAAAAAAAGTCACACACTATTCACTATCCCTGTCCTGTACCACAGCATGACCCTTAAACCTGCATGACCCACAGATTAAAAAGTGCCGGAAAAAGATTTCTTTCAACCACCATTTTAGTTGAACTGGACATTGACTATACCTGTCCTGGACCACAGTATGACCATTAAACCTGTCTGACCCACAGATTAAAAAGTGCCGGAAAAAGGAGTATTTGAACCACCATTTTAGTTGAACTGGACATTGACTATGCCTGTCCTGGACCACAGTATGACCATTAAACCTGTCTGACCCACAGATTAAAAAGTGCTGGAAAAAGAAGTCTTTCAACCACCATTTTAGTTGAACTGGACATTGACTATACCTGTTCTGGGCCACAGCATGAGCCCCAAACCTGCATGACCCACAGATTAAAAAGTGCCGGAGAAAGGAGTATTTGAAGCACCATTTTAGTTGAACTGGACATTGACTATAACTGTCCTGGGCCACAGCATGACCCTTAAACCCTGTTGACCCACAGATTAAAAAGTGACGGAAAAATTAGTCTTTGAACAACCATTTTAGTTGAACTAGACATTGATTATACTTGTCCTGGACCACAGCATGACCCTAAAACCTGCATGACCCACAGATTAAAAAGTGCCGGAAAAAGGAGTATTTGAACCACCATTTTAGTTGAACTGGACATTGACTATGCCTGTCCTGTAATGCAGCATGACCCAAAAACCCGCACAGGTGCCCTTATGGACCATCAGCAGAAAATTTTACAATAAGAAATAAACTATATTAAAAACAATTCGTTTTCCAATACTGCTGCTGCTAGAGCTACTTGCCATTCTACTGGTGACATTGTTCCACTGTGACATTAGAATGTGAAGCAAACGAAACAGATGTCCCCAGTAGGTCAACGAGGCCTGTCTGAAAATCCTGCATTCTACTGTCAAGTGGGTTGGAGGAAATTACTGATCAAGGCGGGTGAGGCTGTAAACGTGGATCACACAGGTTCAGCTAGCAGGGCCCGAGTTACAGTGGGTGCGGTGAGAGCCAGGGCTGGTGTTCATCATCCATTAACACGTAGGTTCAGCTAGCAGTGCCCGAATTACAATGGGTGCGGTGAGAGCCCAGGCTGACGTCCATCATCCATTAACATGGCAAAAATTCCCTTATGACACAGCAACGAAAACAGTAGTGCTGAAGCAGAGTGCGGAATCGGAAGTGTGAGCTAAAACCTCCAGCCTTCCTCAGTACACAGTCAAGACCTGGGTAGCGCTTGAGAAATTTCTGCCTCTACGATATCGCTTGCCCCTCCGTATGAGTGCAGACCAATTGAGCTTCACTTGGAAATGCTGGTGGTTGATGCTCCTGTTTCACCCAGGTGCCCTTTTTCTTGGCATTTTTTTTCTCGTTTTACTCAATGTTTTGGAGGAAATTGTCTCTGTTCTTGGGGTGGCAAATGTGCTCCATACACCATGTCCTCAGAATAACCTACATCTGTTCAAGTCTTCCTGTACCTCCCTTGTACAGTTCAGAGGAATATTTGTATCAGCTATTTTGTACATACAATTTTTTTAGTAGTTTAATTCTAGAAAACACATTGTTAAAATAGGATGGAATCCCACCACGTCTTTGTTTCTCTTTTTTTTTTTATTGTATTAAACGGGTTGTCTCGCTACAGGGATTGCTAGCAATGTTAAAGATCTTGCAAAAAACAAGTCATTTTTGGAAAAGCGCCAAGAGGATGTTTGACCTGTGGCTGGGTCGCAAGGAAGAAATTCAGCGCTCCCATATAAAGTCCACCCTGTTTTGTTATGGAAACAAGGCGGGGAGGATATTGGCCAGGCTCCTTAGAGGTCCCTTTTGCCCATCACACATCCCTTCCCTCCGTAACTCACAGGGGCAGGTTACTTCTGACCCCCGCCAGATAAATGACTCTTTCAAAACGTTCTATTAACGTCTTTACTCTGTGGATTTAAAGCCTGCTCAAGATACTGCGGATGACGGCTGGAGATTTCAAGCCTCCCTCTTCATCCCTAAACTGTCCTCTAGCCAACTAGAATCCCTTAACGCAGAAATCACTCCTCAAGAGTTCAGCTAGCCATACGCCAATTAGCCACAGGAAAAGCCCCAGGCCCTGACGGGTTTTCAGGAGAGTTATACAAAATTTTGACGAACCCCTAACCCCTTTGTTAAACCGAATACTTTAATCAGATATTAGCAGGGGCGAGATCCGACCAGAATCTAAAAAACGCGTATATAAAAGTAGTCCCCAAGAAAGGGAAAGATCCCTGGGCACCGTCCACTTATCAACCGATATCCTTAATAGACACTACCAAAGCTTCTTTCCAAAATAATGGCTGACAGACTGGCCCAGTTTCTACCTTCCCTCCATAGCTCCCGCTCAGAAGGGATTTATCAAAGGTAGAGCCGCATTGGGGAACATATGCAAGGTGCTGGCAGTGCTGGAGAGTGTGGGGGCGCACTTCCCCTCCCACCGGACACCCAGTCATGAATCGCGACTGATGCCAGAAAAAGCATTTGACAATGTCCGGTGGGAGGGGTTGTGGCAAGTACTAGATCGCATGGGATTAACAGGCAGCTTTAAAACTTTCCTCTCTGCTATATCCACAATCCGACCGCCCAGGTGCATACCCAGGGCTATCTGTCCCAGAGATTCCCCCTTCACAAGGGCACTCGACAGGGATGCTCCCTCTCCCCCCTCTTTTTTGATATAGCACTGGAGCCCCTTGCCAGATATCAAGAAGATTCTGATTTGTTCACTGGGATAGATGTCGGCAATAACCAAGTCCAATTTTCCCTGTTTGCTGACAATCTGCTCCTCTTCTTGTCGGATCCGCTAAGACATCTCCCAGGGATATTCTCCTTTCTGGAGAACTTCGGAAAATACTCTGGCTACAGAATTAATGCCTCTAAGAGCAAGCTTTTGGAACTGGGTTCTCCTCTCCAGAGATCGGTTTGGCAGAAATTGGGTTTGGACATCCTCCCAGTGAACTCACACATCACCTATCTTGGCATTAAAATAGGTAAGACCCCTAATACCGTCTACAACCTAAACTTCCCCTCACTGATTAAAAGAATAGCTGACGACTTGCGCAGATGGCAGGGCCTCCCTCTCTCTCTCTCTCTCTCTCTTCGGGAAGATGTCACACAATCAAAATGATCTACTTTCTGAGGATGCTGTATCCCCTCCAAACTCTCCCTCTATTTTTACAACGTGATGATATCAATAAGCTCCACTCTTCTTTCACCCACTTTATTTGGGCAGGCAGGAAACCTTGAATAGCGCTCAGCAAACTTATGCTCCCAGTGGCCATGGGTGGGCTCAATCTCCGCAATGTCCGATTTTACAACTTGGCGTGCCTGACTAGACATGTCTTGGATTGGATCGGGGAAACGAGCCGCTACTCAAACTTTGATCTAGAGAAGGGTTTAATGCACCCTTGGCATCCATCCCTAGGCCCTACTCCATACCAAATACTCACATATCCCCTCGCAGATTAGAAATTCTCTGCTGCTTAAGAACACGATTGCCTCTTGGAAGCATATCCGCAAACTGCTCAAGCTCTCTTTTCTGATGTCCAAAAAGTTACCCCTCTGGGGCCTCCCGGAATTTCCCCAAGGTAGAACTAACCCTATGTTTGGGTTGTGGAGGGAAAGGGGGATTGAGTATGCAGACCAACTAATACACTTGGAGGAAAAACGCTGGATGACCCCCTCGGAATTGAGAGAGAAATTTCAGCTCCCACCAGTCCATATTTTCCCGGCCATGCAAGTTCTTTCTTTCTGTAAGTCTCGGCTCAGGCACCTTACCAGACTTTGCACCACTAATAGCTTTGACTTTCTTATGAAATGCCGCAGCTTGTCCTTTTCCCTATCACACATCTATGCCATTTTGGGGGGGTGGAGCTGGGAATCAGGTGAGGGCCTCCCCTTCTCGAAATGGGATCGCACACTTGCATATACAGATATAGCTGGAAAAATTCTTGTAGGACTCCGCATGTCCGAAAGGAAGGGATTTGTGAACAATGGAGGGAAACTCACTTTAAAATAATCCATGGTACCTACTATGGATTCAACCTCCCCCCCTCGCAGAGGTTTCCAGAGCGAAGCCAAGTATGCCCTAAATGTCAACTGTCCTCCACGACCATGTGGCATAGGATCTGGTCCTGCCCTTCCACTCAGGTCTTTTGGGACACATTCATTGATTATGTCCAAAATCATTGGCACATCACCTTAGCCAAACACCATGACCTTTTGATTTTCCACTACACGAGACCCCCGTATGGATCTGGTACTGGCCCTGTGTCTGTACCGAGCACAGTACACATAGCAATCCTGATTGCAAAACGCTGCCTCTTGCTATATTGGCTGAAGTCTCAGATTCCGCCGATATCTTTGGTGGTAGATAACATGAAACAATACCTAGTAGCTGATAAGCTCAAGACAGAGAGACAGAAGGAGCTCCGTACTGGGAATTTCTTTAAAAAGTGGAAAACGTTTATCCTCTTACAGCTTCCTAAATAGGAAATAGCTCAACTGATGATCCCATTTCAATACACGGCTGGTACGCGAGAGAAGCTCTTCTGGGATCCTTGGGTGCCCTGAATTGGAACACCCCCCGTCCACTGGCCCCGAGAATGCATTCGAAGCTCATTTGAGTCCCGCTAGCCTTTCTCCCCACCCCTCACCCTGACTCCTTCTCCCATGGGACCCCGTGGATCGTAGTCTCGCCCAACTACTGTACGATGGCTGGGCTGGTCCGCTACAAAACTGATGCCTCCTTCATAGTTCACCGCAAACATATGACCTAATTTTTATTCCCGACTTTCCTCGATGGTTCTTTTAAACACATAATTTTATTATTATTATATTATTATTATTATTATTATTATTATTATTATTTATTAATTTTTATTATTATTATTTATTATTTTTTAAACATTATCACTATGGTTATTATTATTTTATCATTATTGTTATTACTATTCTTTTGTCTTATTTTCTTTTGTGCTATCTTCCTTCAATGTGTCCACAAAGCTGCAGGAATGACACCATTCCCCCATTATACAGATGTTAGTTTGACCTTCGTAATTATAATCTGTATGTGACTGCTTCTCACCATTCTGTATGATGATTGTTATCGCATTCTTGTTCGCGCCAGTCTTATTGTTGTTATATGCAATTTCTGTGTCCTACCTATTCCTGTTTTTGACAGCACCATGCCCCATAAAATTTTAAACCCCCCCCTGGCCACTGTTGACAATTGGGGAAAAACAAATGTTGTTAAAAACCACTTTTTTTTTAAAAAAAGGACTGTAGTATGCGATTTTACAGCAAAAC
>JAODAL010086859.1:0-10116 GCA_025379985.1 Phyllomedusa bahiana | reverse complement strand
GGGGGCACAAACCCCTTCATTCTTACCCCCAAAAAGGGGCTGGAGAACGGGAAATTTAAACACCCCCAACAGTAAAATGGATAGTGTACATTTTAGGCAAAAAATTTAGGTTATAAAACCCACAGAAAAAAAATCAAGCCCATTCACTACCCCCTGTCTTCACCACAGCTGACCCTTAAACTGCATCCCCCACAAAAAAAAAAAAGTGCCAGAAGGCGTATGTTTTAAAAACCCATCTTTTTACTTAAACTGGACATTGAATTCCCCCCCTGGAACGCGGGTAGGGAGCCCAAAACCTGATGCCCCCCAGATTTAAAAAAATTGGGGGGAAAAAGGGAGTTTTTTAACCCCTTTTTGTTTCACTGGACATTGACTATACCGTCCTGGGCCACACTTGACCCCCAAACCGCTGACCCCAGTTAAAAAAAGTGCCGAAAAAGGAGTTTTTAAACCCACCATTTTGTTTCACTGGACATAGACTACCCCTGTCCGGGGCCACGCATGAGCCCCAAAACCCTGCAGACCCCAGTTTAAAAGTCCCCAAAAAAGGAGTTTTAACCACCATTTTGTTTCACTGGACATTAACAACCTGCCCCGGGCCAAGCATGAGCCTCAAAACCTGCATGACCCAGTTTAAAAAAAGTGTCGAAAAGGAAAGTCTTTCAACCACCATTTATTTTAAATTTTGTTCATTAAACTATCCCTGTCCCGGGACCGCAGATACCTTTAAAAACCTCTCTGACCCTAAAATTAAAAAAAGTGCTGGGAAAAGGAGTTTTTGAACCACCATTTTAGTTAAAACTGGACTTTGGGGAATACCTTCCTGGACCGCAGTATGACCTTTAAAACCTGTCGCCCCCCCAAATTAAAAAGTGACGGAAAAGGGGCTTTAACCCACCATTTTAGTTTCATGGCATTGACATACCTGTCCGGGGCCACATGAGCCCAAACCTGCATGCCCCGATTAAAAAGTGCCGGAAAAAGGGGCTTTAAACCCCCAAATTTTAGTTTCACTGGCTTGACTATCCCTGTCCTTGGCCACAGATGACCCCCAAACCTGCTGCCCCCAGATTAAAAAGTCCCGGAAAAAGGAGTCTTTCAACCCCATTTTTTTTTATGGACATAGACTTCCCTGTCCTGGGTAAGCATACCCAAACCTGCATGACCCAGAAAAAAAAAGTGCCGGGAAAAAAAGAGTCTTTCAACCTTTTTTTTCCCATTTTTTTGGGTTTCCCAAAAAAAAAAAAAGGGGTTTTTAACAATTTTGGGACTTACCCTGTCCGGGGCCCCAAGCATGACCCCCCAAACCTGCAACCCCGTTTAAAAAATCCCCAGAAAAAGGGTCTTTCAACCCCCATTTTCGTTTAAGGACATTACTATCCGTCCGGGCCACAGCGGGCCCCCAAACCTGCATGACCCCAGATTAAAAAGTGCCGGAAAAAGGAGTTTTAAAACCCCCTTTTAGTTAAAGGACATTAACTATACCTGTCCTGGACCGCTTAGACCATTAAACTTTGACCCCAAAATTTAAAAAAAGTCCCGGGGAAAAGGGGGTCTTTAAACCCCCATTTTATTTTCCCTGGACATTGACAAACCCTGTCCGGGTCCCAGCATGACCCCCAAACCCTACATGACCAGTTTAAAAAAGCCCGGGAAAAAGGAGATTTAAACCCACCATTTTAGTTTCAACGGGACATTGAATATACCTGCCCTGGGCCCGCTGAGCCCCAAAAACCGCTGACCCCAGATTAAAAGTGCCGGAAAAAGGAGTCTTTAAAAACCATTTAGTTTCAGGGACATTGACTTACCTTCCGGGGGCCACAGCATGACCCCCAAACCGCAGCCCCCGTAAAAAAGTGCCGGAAAAAGGAGTCTTTCAACCACCCTTTTCCAGAATCCTAGTTACTATAACTTATTATATTATTACACTCAAGAAATGCATCCAGACCATTTTTGAACTCTGATATTGACTTTATACCTGTTCTAGCTCTACAATGTCTTACCGCTATACAGTGACCATACAGTGGTAGCTACTAGTGTTGAGCGATTACGTTGGCCATCGACATCGTTCGATGGTCGATAGGGCGGGGCCAAACATCGACAAGATATCGATGGTGATGGTAGATTTGATCGATACCATTAAAGTCTATGGGAGAGCAAAAACACCTTCATTCTTACACCCAAATAGGGCTGGAAAAAAGCTGGAATTTAAAATCCCCCCTCAAATGGATACGTGCTCATCTTAGGCAAAAACACTTAGGTTATAAAAGCCCCAGAAAAAAAAAACACAGACCTTCACATCCCTGTTTTTCCCACAGCAGACCCTTTTAAAACCCGCATCACCCACAAATTTTAAAAATGCCAGAAGGAAATATGATTTGAACCATCTTTTACTTGAACTGGACATTGAATATCCCTGTCCTGGGAACCGTTTTGAGCAAAAAACCTGCTTTGCCCCAGTTTTTAAAAATTTCCCGGAAAAAGGAGTCTTTGAACCCCCAAATTTTTAGTTTCACTGGACTTTTGACTTTTACCTGTCCAGGGCCACAGCATGACCCTAAAACCTGAAATGCCCCCAGATTAAAAATTTCCCGGGGAAAAAAGGGGGTTTTTAAACCCAAACCATTTATTTGGGAAATGGCCCTTAACTTTTCCTGCCCTGGCCCACAGAAATCCCTTTTAAACCCTCTCTGCCCTAAAATTTAAAAAAGTGGGGGAAAAAGGGGGGGTTTTTAAACCCACCATTTTGTTAAACCCTGGACATTGACTATACCTGCCCCGGGAAACCGCAGTATGCCCAATTAATCCGTCTGACCCCAAATTAAAAAGTGGGGGAAAAGGAGTTTTTAAAACCCCCATTTTAGTTTTCACTGGACATTGACTAAAACTGCCCTGGGGCCACAGCATGAGCCCCAAACCTGCAGGGGGACCCCAGATTAAAAAGTCCCGGGAAAAAAGGGAGACTTTAAAACCCCCCATTTTATTTTCACTGGCCATTGACTTTACCTTTTCCTGGGCCACAGCAGGGCCCCCCAAAACCTGATGACCCCAGATTAAAAAGTGCCAAAAAAGGGAAAGTTTTAAAACCCCCCTTTTTCCGGGGAATCCAGTTACAATAATTTTTAAATATTATTACACTCAAGAAATAAATCCGCCCTTTTTTTAAAATTTCTGATTTTGAATTTACCATGACAAGTTCCTTGGCAGGATTTTTCCACAGTCTCACGGCTTTTTAAAAGTAAAAAAAACCTTTTCTATATTTATTTTTAGAAATTTTTCCTTTTAAAGTTTTTAGAGGAGCCCCCCTTGTTCTGGATACGGGTCCTGGGTAAAAATAGATCTTGGAAGAGATCTCTATATTGCCTTTTTGATTATTTAAACATATTTATTATGCCCCCCTAAAAGCCGTCTTTTCCCCAAAACTAAATAATTAAATCTTGCAATCTTTCGGGGTTTTTGCAGCCCCCCCCAAAGTCCTTTTATTTTTTTTGTTCCCTATTTATCCTGTTCTAGCTTTAAATGTCTTACCGCTATAAAAAGGACCATACAGGGGGTAGTATTTAGGGGTTGGAGCGATTACGTTGGCCATCGACATGGGGTGGGATGGTCGATATCGCATCATTACAAGATATTCGAGGGTGATGGAAAGATTTTTGATGGGAGGGACCATTAAAGTCTATGGGAGGAAACAACACCTTCATTTTACCCCCAAAATAGGGCTGGAGAAGGGGGGAATTAACACCCCCCAACAGTCAAATGGTTTACGTCCCTACATCTTAGGAAAACACACTTGGGTTTTAAAAACCCCACGGGAAAAAAAAAATCCGGGCCCATTCATATCCCGGTTCTTGCCCAAAAGCATGCCCCTTAAACCTGCATCCCCCCAAACAAATTAAAAAGTGCCAGGGGCAGTATGATTTAAACCCCATCTTTTTTCTTGAACTGGTCTTTGAATTTCCCTGTCCTGGAACGCAGTAGGGAGCCCCAAAAACCTTGCATGCCCCCCAGTTTTAAAAAAAGTCCCGGGAAAAAAAGGAGTTTTGAACCCCCTTTTTTTTAGTTTCAGGACATTGATTTATCCCTGTCCTGGGCCACAGCATGAGCCCCAAACCTGCTGCCCCCGGGTTTAAAAAAAATTTGGGGAAAAAAAAGGAGTTTTAAAACCACCATTTTAGTTTCACTGGACATAGATTTATCCCTGTCCTGGGCCCAGCATGAGCCCCAACCTGCTTTGCCCCCGGGTTTTAAAAAAGTCCCGGGGAAAATAGGGGGTCTTTAAAACCCCACCTTTTTTGTTTCCCCTGGAAAATTGACTATACCTGTCAGGGCCCGCATGAGCCTAAACCTGCTTGCCCCCGTTTTAAAAAAATTTTCCCGGGAAAAAAAAGGAGTCTTTTAAACCCCCCTTTTAGTTAAAATTTGGGACTTTAAAACTATCCCTGTCGGGGACCGCGTATGGACTTTAAAACCCTCTCTACCCTCAAATTAAAAAGTGCTGGGAAAAGGATTTTTTTAAAACCCAACCTTTTTTAGTTGAACTGGCCCTTGATTATCCCTTTTGTCCTGGACCCCCCAGTAGGGGAACCTTTTAAACCCTGTTGCCCCAAAAAATTTTAAAAAGTGGGGGAAAAGGGAAAGTCTTTTGAACCCCCCATTTTAGTTTCATGGAAAATTAAATTCCCTTTGTCTGGGCCACAGCATGACCCCCAAAAACCTGCATGACCCCGTTTTAAAAAGTGCCGGAAAAAAAGAAGATTTTTAAACCCAAATTTTTAGTTTCAGGGACATTGACTATCCCTTTTCCCGGGGCCCAACAGAATGAGCCCCAAACCTGCTGACCCCAGTTTTAAAAATTTCCAAAAAAAGGGTCTTTAACCCACCATTTTTTTTTCACTGGCATAGACTACCCCTTGCCCTTTGGGCTAAAAGGAATGAGCCCCAAAGGGCATGACCCCAGTTTAAAAAGTGCCAAAAAAAAAAGGGAAAGTTTTAAACCCAAATTTTTTTAGTTTCACGGACATTGATTTCCCTGCCCTGGGCCCCCAGAAAGACCCCCCAAACCCTGCATGACCCCAGATTAAAAAGTCCCGGGGAAAAAAGGGGTCTTTCAACCACCTTTTTTAGTTTCACGGGACATTGACTTTACCCTTGTCCGGGGCCACAGCATGAGCCCCAAAACCTGCATGCCCCCAGATTAAAAAGTCCCCAAAAAAAGGGGGTCTTTCAACCCCCCATTTTCTTTTCCCTTGGACTTTGGGCTATCCCTTTGTCCGGGGGCCACAGCAGGGACCCCCAAAAACCTGCATGACCCCAGAAAAAAAAATTTGCGGAAAAAAGGAGTTTTTCCCAACCACCATTTTAGTTAAAAATGGCTTTTAACTATACCTGCCCCGGGGACCGCGGGTATAAACCTTTTAAACCTGTTGCCCCCCAAAAAAAAAGGGTCCCGGGAAAGGAGTCTTTAAAACCACCTTTTTTAGTTTCATGGCATTAAAATATCCCTGCCCGGGGTCCACAGCATGACCCCCAAAACCCTGCGGGCCCCCTTTTTAAAAAAAAGTGCAGGAAAAAAGGAGTTTTTCAACCACCTTTTTTTATTTCAACGGACTTTGAAAATACCTGTCCTGGGCCACGCAGGGAGCCCCAAACCTGCATGCCCCCAGATTAAAAAGTCCCGGGAAAAAAAAGGAAAGTTTTTTCAAAAAACCAATTTTAGTTTCACGGGACTTTGGGACTTTCCTGCCCGGGGGCCACAGCATGACCCCCAAACCCTGCATGCCCCCAGTTTAAAAAAGTCCCCGGGAAAAAAAGGAGTTTTTTTCAACCCCCTTTTTCCCAAAATTTCCTAGTTACAAAAAAATTTATTATATTTTACACTAAAGGGAAAGACCCAGACCATTTTAAACTTGTTATTAAATTTCCCCTGACAATTTCCCTCGGGGCAGAGATTTTCCCCCAGTCTCACTGCTCTTACAGTAAGAAAACCATTTCTATTTTTATGTAAAAAACTTTCTTTTCCTAAAAGTTGTAGAGGACGCCCCCCCTTTTTTGGATACAGTTGGGTATAAATAGATCTTGGAAGAAAATTCTATATTGACCTTTGATGTTTTTAAAACAAATTTATTATCCCCCTAAAACCCGTCTTTTCTCTAAACTAAAAACCTTAAATTTGAAATTTTTTTTGGGTATTGCAGCCCACCCAGTCCTTTTATTATTTTTTTTTTACCTCCCCTTTTCCCTGTTCTGCTCTAAAATATTTACCGCTTTCAGTGACCATACGTGGTGTATGTGTTGAGCGATTAGTTGGCCTCGACTCGGTCGATGGTCGTAGTCGACCTCTTCTACAAGTTTTTCGATGGTCGAGGGTTGTTTTTAATGATGGCCCATAAAGTCTATGGGAAAGGAAAACCCTTCATTTTTCCCCCAAATAGGGCTGGAGAACTGGAATTAACATCCCCAAAAGCAAATGGATACGTGTACATCTTAGGCAAAACCTTAGGTTTATAAAAGCCACAGAAAAAAAAAAACAAGACCTTACTATCCCTGTCTTGCACCACGCATGACCCTTAAAACCTGCCTCACCCCCCAAATTAAAAAGTGCCAGGAGGCAGTATGATTTGAAACCCTCATTTTCTTGAAATGGCATTGAAAATTTCCCTGTCCCGGAAGCGTTTGGCACCAAAAAGCATGACCCCCCCGATTTTAAAAAAATGGGAAAAAAAAGGGGTCTTTGAACACCATTTTAGTTTCACTGGACATTGACTATACCCGTCCTGGGCCACAGAGAGCCCCCAAACCGCATGACCCCCGATTAAAATGCCGGGAAAAAAGGGGTTTTCAACCCCATTTTTGTTTCCTGGACATAGCTATCCCTGTCCTGGGCCACAGCATGAGCCCCAAACCTGCATGACCCCAGATTAAAAGTGCCGGAAAAAGGAGTCTTTAAACCACCATTTAGTTTCACGGGAAACATTGACTATACCTGTCCAGGGCCACAGCATGAGCCTCAAACCTGAAATGACCCCAGTTTAAAAAAGTGCCGGAAAAAGGAGTCTTTCAAAACCCATTTTAGATGAAATGGACTGTAAAAATACCTGTCCTGGACCGCAGTATGACCATTAAACCTCTCTGACCCTCAAATTAAAAAGTGCTGGGAAAAGGAGTTTTTGAACCACCATTTTAGTTGAACTGGACATTGACTATACCTGTCCTGGACCGCAGTATGACCATTAAACCTGTCTGACCCCCAAATTAAAAAGTGACGGGAAAAAAGGGTCTTTGAACCACCATTTTGTTTCACTGGACATTGACTATACCTGTCCGGGGCCCACAGCATGAGCCCCAAACCTGCATGCCCCCAGATTAAAAAGTCCCGGAAAAAGGAGACTTTCTACACCATTTTAGTTTCACTGGACATTGCTATACCTGTCTGGGCCACAGCTTTGAGCCCCAAACCTGCATGACCCCAGATTAAAAAGTGCCGGAAAAAGGAGTCTTTCAACCACCATTTTAGTTTCACTGAATTGACTATCCCTGTCCAGGGCCACAGCATGAGCCTAAAACCCTGCAATGACCCCAGATTAAAAAGTCCCGGAAAAAGGAGTCTTTCAACCACCATTTTAGTTGAAATGGACATTAACTATACCTGTCCTGGACCGCAGTATGACCATTAAACCTCTCTGACCCTCAAATTAAAAAGTGCTGGGAAAAGGAGTTTTTGAACCACCATTTTAGTTGAACTGGACATTGACTATACCTGTCCTGGCCCGCAGTATGACCTTTAAAACCCTGTCTGCCCCCAATATTAAAAAGTGACGGGAAAAGGAGTCTTTGAACCACCATTTTAGTTTCACTGGACATTGACTATACCTGTCCTAGGCCACAGCATGAGCCCAAACCTGAAATGACCCCGATTAAAAAGTGCCGGAAAACGGAGACTTTCAACCACCATTTTAGTTTCACTGGACATGGACTATACCTGGCCTGGGCCACAGCATAAGCCCCAAACCTGCATCACCCACAAATTAAAAAGTGCCAGGAGGCAGTATGATTTGAACCATCATTTTACTTGAACTGGACATTGAATATCCCTGTCCTGGAACGCAGTATGAGCACCAAACCTGCATGACCCCCAGATTTAAAAAAGTCCCGGAAAAAGGAGTCTTTGAACCACCATTTTAGTTTCACTGGACATAGACTATCCCTGTCCTGGGCTACAGCATGAGCCCCAAACCTGCATGACCCCAGATTAGCCAACCTGATGATGGCGTGGTGGGAGCAGCAGTTTATATATGGTTCTGTGAACCCATTTACTGAGTCGGTGGTCTGGTATGGGGGGCTACATTTACGACCTCTTATTTTTTGGGGTCGCGATGTGGCGTCATACCGGATTTTGTTTCATATGTTAACAACAACGATGTCAATCTTAGATTCACATATACAGTTGAACTGAGAGTATTTCTTTCCTTGATATTAACTGGGCGGGTAATGCAGTTTGGAAGGTGTCCACATCCTTATATAGGAAGCCTCTACACGGTAACACCACCCTTAGAGCAGACAGCTGTCACCCGACTCACACGCTTAATTCTATCCCACTGGGTGAATACTACAGAGCACGTAGGGCTTGCACAGATGACAATGAATATGACAAGCAAATAAAAATCATAGATACAAGACTGAAAGAAAGGGGATATACAAATAAACAATTAAAACAGGCCAAAGAGAAAATGAAGCAAAAAACTCAGCAAAGATCTATTAAGGGTTAAAAATAAAAGAAACCCCAAAAAAAGAAGTAGTTTTTTCTACCCCACTTTCAGCCAGGAATTTTCTAAAATAAAAAAGGTTTTTTTTTAAAAAATGTAAAATATACTCAGACAAGATAGTGTACTAGCAGAAATTTTAGATGAAGGAATTTCCATGGTAGCACGCCGTAGTAAGACCATAGCAGATAAAATTTCACCTAGTAGATTCTGTGACCGAACACAAAGTGAAACCTGGCTTAAATCCACAGTGGGCTTTTTTCCGTGTAAAAAATAACAGGTGTAATATCTGTAAATACACTAACAAAGTGCAGACCTTTCACAGATGTAGATAACAGATGCATCAAGATCAGGCAATTCATCAACTGCGATTCTGACCATCTTGTGTACAATATACAATGTACTACCTGCAATAAAAAAATACATTGGTAGTACGATTCGAAAATTCAAAACACGTGTGTCTGAACATATAGCACACATAGCAAAAGGTCACACTCACCATTCGGGAGTCACGAAACATTTCATAGAAGAACATAATGGTTCATTAGATGGCTTCCACTGTTATGCATTGGAAAAAGTGTATAAGCCCAAAAGTGGCGGCGACTGGGAGCGTGCTGTACGCATGCGCGAAGCGCATTGGATATATAAGTTAGACACATGGACGCCGTCGGTCTAAAACTTCAGGAATGACCTGGCGTATATATATTAATATAGACACAGCTAGTAGTTTTTTCTGTACTATTCATGATTATTTCTCTACCATAGGAAGCTAATATATGTTTTAGATGTATTTTAGATGTATGTCTTAAATGTCTGAACAGGAAATGATGTAACTTACTTGTACCTCCTACTTTACTATTTAAGTACACCTGTCAGGCAAAGTAATGTTGCCGTGAACAAGGGTGCGATGCAGCACCAGAACCGCGTTGGATTTAACAATTTATTTTTGTACCTATATGTGTGTGGTTATGTCAGCACTCAATAAAATTTTGCACTCTTTTTACCTGGAAGCGCTGGTCCCATTCAGTGAAATTTTTTTCGCTTAACTCTTATACCTGTCCTGGGCCACAGCATGAGCCCCAAACCTGCATGACCCCAGATTAAAAAGTGCCGGAAAAAGGAGTCTTTCAACCACCATTTTAGTTTCACTGGACATTGACTATACCTGTCCTGGGCCACAGCATGAGCCCCAAACCTGCATGACCCCAGATTAAAAAGTGCCGGAAAAAGGAGTCTTTCAACCACCATTTTATTTTCACTGGACATAGACTATCCCTGTCCTGGGCCACAGCATGAGCCCCAAACCTGCATGACCCCATTAAAAGTGCCGGAAAAAGGATCTTTCACCACCATTTAT
>JAODAL010086858.1:0-10116 GCA_025379985.1 Phyllomedusa bahiana | reverse complement strand
TTTTTTCCCAAAAGTCATATCCAAAAAAATTTTTTTTTACACTGAAAACAAAAGGGTAAAATGTTTTGAACTTGTGACTTTCAGCCCATATCTCACCATCCACACAGCTTGTACAGAGGCTCCCGTAATTTTTAAACAGCATCTTAAGATCTTATACAAAAAATTTGACTTGAAATTTTTTTTGCATCTGCTAGTTCTGCAATTTTTTCCCTGTAACGCTTTGTTACTGTTTGCGCCTAAAAATCAAAATTTTAATTTTTTATTATTTTTTTAGTATTTGGGAAATCCACCTTTTGGTTTTCAATACTGCCTAAACCCTTTTTGGGGCTCTGAAAAGTTTAAAGCATATGTGCCCAAAAATCTGATCCCAGTCCTTCTACACTTCCCAATTTGGTGCAGACGGGACTTGGATAAAAATCACTTTTTCTTCAACTCTACCACAAGTGTTCAAAAATAAAAAACATTGTTACCCTTTACTGTCATGTCTGTTCTACAAAAGCTTGATTTTGTGCATAAGGTGAAAACGCCTGATGTACCATTTTTACTACAGAAAGTTATCATTTAAAAACATGCGCCGTGATGAGGGATCAGGATCGGTTTGGGGGAAATTGAGGAGTCGGATGGGCTTGGGCTTGCCGACTCCAAGCCCGGGTTTTTAACGGCTGGGTTTTGGCTTTTTTTTTTTTTTTAAACACAAAACAATTTAAAAGCTTTTATTATTAATTTATAATAATATTTCCCCCTTTTTAAAAGGGGAAAATTTTTGGGGCTTTTGGTAATTTAAAGGGTTTTTGCCAAGAATTTGACTTCCTTACCCTTTTAAATCTCCAGAAGAGACTAAAAACAAAGCGGGAAGCCCACAGGGGGTAAGAGAGGGGGGCTGAGAACACACCCAAGGGAACCAAGGAGCTGTACAATGTTCACTAAATAATTACATTAAAACCCAGTGGTTTTAATATATCATTCACATGAAAAAGTTTGGGCAAACCCCTTTAACTTAATCATTTTTAGTTCTAATATTTGGGGTTTGAAACACCCTTTTCAATTTAAATTTTTCTAAAACTGAGGACACTAATATTTCGGTTTGAAATGGGGTTTTATTGTACAAACCCAAAAAATGTGCAAAGCAAAACCCAAAATTTTTAACTGGGCAAAATTTGGGCCCTTATTTTTATTGTTTTTGAAACCCCCAACACTTTTTCAACTTTCTGAAGCACAACATTGGTTTTGAAACCCTCACTGAGCTTTAACTTCAAGCCGGGTGAATCCAATGATGAAAAAGTTTTTAAAGGTGCCAATTGCAAGTTTTTCTCCTATTTAATCTCCGGGAAGAGGCATCTTTGGGCTCCTCAAAACAACCGAAAAAGACAAAACAAAAAATTTTCAACAAGTTGCAGGGGAAGGATAAAAAAAATTTCTCAGAGATTTAACCTGTCATTCCACTGTGGGGGAACAAGAAAGGGAAAGGGAAATCCACAGGGACGTTTTTGTTAAGCCCAGAAGTGGCAGCCAAAAAAAAAATTCAAAAGGGGCAGGAAAAGAATGGTGAAACATTCAAGGGACAATCCACAGACCACCTCCAAAGAGCGCACACATCTTGCTGCAGAGGGGTTCACTGTCACGGTCAACAAACAGCACACTTTGCAAAAGGGAGAAGCTTTATGGGAGGTGCGAAAAACCGTTTCAAAAGCACCCCAAAACAGGCCGTCTGAGGTATGAAAAAGCACTTTGGGACAACCACTTCATTTTGGGAAGAAGGTCCTTTGGGGACTGATAAACAAAGATTGAGTTTTTTGGTCATACAAAAAGGCTTAGCAGGCGTCCCAAAAAAACTGCATTCCCAAAAAAAAAACCCCCTTTCTACCCACTGTAAAAATTTTGGTTTGGGAGGTTCCATCAGCTTTGGGGCTTGTGGTCAATCCGGCACCGGGAATCTTGTTAAAGTTGAGGGTCCCCCGGGTTTTAACTCAATCACAGATTCTTCAGAAAATGAAAGAATCATGATGAATTTAAGTTTTTCAGCAAGACAATGATCCCAAACCAGCCCAAAACTACTCAGGCATTTATGCAGAGGAACAAATTACAATGATCGGAATGCCATCCCCGTCCCCAACCTGAATACATTTAACATCTGGGGGATACTTGAACGGGCTTCCATGCTCGGCGACCCCAAACTTAACTGAACTTGAATGTTTTGTAAAGAGGAATGGTCAAAAATACCCTTTACCAGGGGAAATGATTAAAAGCACGGAAACGCTAAGCGTTATTTTTGGGAAAAGGAGGACTACTAAAAATTAAATTTATTTTCTGTTGGGGTGGGCCCCTACATTTGCACCGTCAAATTTGGGTTAATGCAAATGACATTTTGTGTTAGTACAAAAACCTCATTTCAATCCGGGAAATATTACTGTGTCCACAATTATTTGATATACAAATGAAATCTGTTGCAAACACCCCCAAAATTTTTGAACAAAAAATTAAGATTAATAGGGGTCCCAACTTTTTCATATGACCCGTAAAAACACAGGGTCATTTACTCTTTTTTTCCACAGCCCCATCCAGTTTTCCCTTTATGTTCCCGGCATCAGATAAAGCACAGACAAGGGAACGGGCCAATCACTCCTGGGGCATGTCCATTTCAAACTTTTAATAAATAAGGCATGTAAGGGAAGGGGTAGCTTTTCAAGGCTTCACTTTTTTGTAATCACATATAGAGCGTCCCCGGGGTTTCAAACGGGATAGGGACGTAGGGTTTTTACAAGCAACGGGATATTTATTAATTAACTCCCGCCAAAAAAATTTTTTTTTTTTCAATTGTTTTGCTTTTTGTCCCCCTGTTTAGAAGATTTCACCTCAATTTCTGTATCTCCATGTGCTGCTGTGGAAATGCTGCCATTGGTTATTATGGGCGTACCAGTATTGATGTCAGCACGCCAGCCATGCCCCAAAAATCTCCGTTTTAACTAGGGACGGATGTAAGTCGGAACGATGTAAGTCAGGGACTGCTTTATTTAGAAAAGTGTTAAATACCCATTTTGGAGGATCCCACGCAACATTACATTGTGGCAAACCCCTTTAAACCTTTTTATGTCCCTGGTCCTTAAGGGTTTGTATTACGTCAAACATAGCTGGCACATCACTAGAATACCATAGGTGGAACCCGAACCTATCTCAAAAACGAGCCCTGAACCTTCCCCATTCTAAAGTGAGACAACCCCTTCAAAGTTTATCTTTATTGCGAAAGAGTAAAAGCATGGGGGAGCCGGCTTAAGTCACTGATGAGACAGAAGGAGGGTTCAGACTTGGCTAAGTTTAAAGAATACATTTCACCACTACATACAAAATGATAGTAGATAAAATAAGACTTCTTTCAAATACAGGTCATCACCAAATCAGATGATTTCTCTCAGTATTACAGTGAAACAGGTTTTACTTTCACTTAAGTCAGGCAGAGGTCACAATCTGGTAAGATTCCTTCTGTAGGGGATACCTAATCTGCAGGGGAAACTGATGACATAGCTGGTTGTACAGGATTAATCTGAGTTTCTCACGGTACATACATTGCAGCAGGCATAGAACACAGAGGCCCTTTTCCCAAAAAACTTTTTACGGTTTTCCCCATTTCCCCCCTCCAAAAGCACACAGGGATTCATATTACACTGCGGGTGTTGTTTTAAAAACCAGTGAAGTTGGGCAGCACGGGGTTTTTCCCAATGTACAGAGGGTACAAAATTTTCGGGCCCCCCCCTGACTTTAAACCCTTACCAGCCCCTAAGCGGGAAAATTTAAATAACGGACAACATATTTATCCCCCAAACCCTGGGAGCCGACTTAAACCCACTTCAGCCCGTCTTGGGTAACATCAAACACACACATAAAATTTGGTCGGGTTTTTTTGCTTTTTATTGAAAGGCAGAAAATTTTTAAAATTGACCTATGAAAAACCCCGGACGTTTTTTGGAAAGTTCTCCCTGAAAAAATGCCACGTTTTTAAAAAAATTTTAAATGGTTTTTTGGCAAAAAATTAAAAAACCCCCCAAAATAAAAAAAACAAAATTTTTTTGGTTTAAAGGGGGAAAGCATTTTACCGTTAAAAAAGCCAAACATTAATTCCCAGGGGGCCCCCTTTTAAACCAGCTTCGCGACAGCCCCTGGGCCCAAAATGACAAAACCCCTTTGGGGTGTTTTTGGGAAAATTGGGGGTTTTTAAAAACAAAATATACAAAAGGGATTTGGGGTTTTCCCCTTCTAACCCAACAATATTTACGGGATATAGATCTTTCCCAAGAAAAGTGAAAACCAGCGAGAGGGCTTTGGGGTTTCCCCTTTCAACGTCTAGGGGAATGAGGTGGCTTTTAAACCTTGGGCAAATAATGGGTCCCCGGGGTTTGGGAGGGAAATTGCCAACAGGTTTAAACCATCATTTGGGGAGGGTTGTTCCCTTAATTTGTTGGATTTTTCAGGAGGGCAGGCCCGGGGGCTTTTTTTATGCCCCAAAGCAAGAGGGGGGTTTTAATAGTTTTTAAAAAAAACCCTAAAAGATCCTTTTCCCCCGGAGCCCTACGGGCCCCCTTTTCTCTAATCCCAGGGGTTTAAAAAAAAATACTAGCAAAAGCTTTTTTGGCAAACCCGATTTAAACTGCGGGGGGTACCCAAAACTTGCATCCGATTAGGGGGGGTTTTATACCACAGGGGAAAACCTTCCAATAATTTCGGAGCCTGCCCTCCCTCCCGTTTCCTGTTGATAACGCGGGGGAAAAAGGTCAATCTGTCTTTGATGCTGTAAGGCCTTTGATAG
The DNA here is from genome assembly GCA_025379985.1 of Phyllomedusa bahiana. Classification (NCBI taxonomy): domain Eukaryota; kingdom Metazoa; phylum Chordata; class Amphibia; order Anura; family Hylidae; genus Phyllomedusa; species Phyllomedusa bahiana. Next base: position 5,318 of record JAODAL010086858.1, on the reverse strand, counting down.
GGGTGGAAGGGGAATTTTTTTAAGGGCGGTTTTCCCAAAAAAGGGGGTTTGGCCAAAAATTTATACCCGGGAATTAAGCTTTTTTAATCCTGTTTCCTGGGGGCAAAGGGTGCAGTTAAAAAAATTTACAATCAAGACGTTTTTTTTGGGCGAAGGGGAAACAAACAGGGATGCCCTTTTTAAAAAAATTTTTTTTGCCCGGGCCCTTTGAGCCGTTAGCAGCTCAAAATTAGAGCAAACCCCCAAATTGGGGGGCTTTTTGGAGAGGGAGGCTGGGGGAAAAAATACCTTTAATACGCTGATGATTATCCCCTTTTTTTTTGGCAAAATAGGGCCCGGCTAAATTGCCAGGGGAAATTTAAAAGAAAATTAAAAAAGCTATGGTGCCCCTCGGGGTTGAAAATTAAATTTGGGGGAAGTCTGTCATTATGCCAGTGGGGGCCAGTGGATAAATTTTTTATTTTTTCCCTGGAGATATCCCCACTTCTAGGCCCCATTCTTTCCGAAACCGGGGTTTTAAATTTTTTCGGAAAAAAAGGGGGAATTTTGGGCGGTTGAATAGGATCCATTGCTATTTAAAATTTTAAAAAAAATAATTGGATGCTGGCGAAAAATTACCATTACTTTAGCGGGAAATAAAAATCTTTAAAATAAATTTGGATTCCCCATTTTTGTCTCCAAAAAAACTCTCCAATCGGCTCCCCAAGATTCTTTTTTAAATTTCAATGCTTTTTTAAAAGGGGCCAAAATTCGGGGGGGCGGGGACACATCCCCGGATAAAGCAAAAACCCTTTTAAAAGGCCCAAAGGGACGAGGGGGGTTGGAAATTTTCCTTCCAGCAGTTTCCCTTCTTGGCAGCACAACTGCAATATAGGGAGAATTGGGATGGGGGGGGGGAAAAGGATTTAACTTGAAACTTTTACGCCACATTTTAAATTTCCCTTAAAAAATCTTTTTTTTTGGTAAACTGGGGGCAAAAACTTTTTTAGTGCACTCCAAAAAGTTTCCAACTTTATATCTGATGCATAAACTGTGGGGGAAAATTTACGGGTGGGTTTTGGGGGGCTTCAGGGCTGCAAACCAAAACCGGGATTTGGAATCCCCCCTGGGGGGTCCAACTTTTTGGCTTCAGGGATTTCAGTAAAGGGCATCTGGGGGCCTTCAATATGTCTCCAATTTGCTTACGGTCAGGGGGTTTTTAAAAATTTTTTTCAGCAATTGAAAAGGGAAAATTTGTTAAACGCATACAAAGCTATAAAAATTTTTAACAGCTTAGGCAGCTTATAATGCAGAAAAAAAAAGCCCAAAAATCAATATAATCCCAAAATTTTCTCCGATAGATAGGGAAAGAACTTTTCAAAAAAACAAAGGGGAAGTATCCATTTTATCTAAAATTTTTAGGCAAACTTTTTTCTGGGAAACCAATATTTTTACTTTATTAGGGGGGAAAGGGGTGGGATATTGGCCCATAGAGCTAATATTTGGGGGGAAATTTTACTGGGGGACCATAAAAAATTATTTTTTTCAGGGGAGGGGAACACAGCAAAACTCTCAATTATTTTTAAATCCCATCTTTTTTTACGAACTCCTCTTTTTCCCTGCTTTTAAAATTTGGGGAATTTTGGGCCCCCCCTTGTGTAAAGGGTATGTGAAACCCCGGCCCTCTGTTTCATTTTTCTGCATTGCCCAAAACAGAGCGTTATTGGTTTTTTAAATTGCCCAAAATTGATTTCAGCGTTTTTTAAAATTTCCCAGTGGAGATGAATCCTTTGGGTTTGTTTTTGGTTTATGGGGGGGAAACTTAAGGGGTTTTCAGAGGCTGGAAAAAAACCCAAAATCAAAACTTTTATTTATGGAAAGGAAAATAATGCACAAAGGGGGTTTGGAGGGCAAACCTCCGTCGCACGGGAATTTGTTAATTTAAAATTTAAAATTTTCTGATTGCTCTGGAGAGAGGGGTGAAATTATAAGGGGGAGGACCCAAAATTTTAAGGTATAAAAAAAAAAGGGGAAAAAAGGGGCTGGAAAAAGTTGGTCTTGCCTGCAAAAAAAATTTTTTTGGGAAGGGTGTTGGGGATCTGGGTGTAGGGGTTTCCTGGGACTGTGTCTATGGCGTTGTGGGGATGGGGGCCCCTTTCAACAGCCATTTTTAAAAATTTTTATTTTTAAAAACGAAATGTTTTTAAAAAAATTGCATTGCTAAATGATTGTAATGGAGGGTTTACTGCCGAATCTGGAAGGGGTTTTGGGAGGGGGTTGGTTGGTTTTGGGGGAATAAAAGTTGAAAATTTGGGTCTTAAATGACATTTTTGTACTCGTTTGTAAAACTTTATTTCGGCCCAAATTTAAAAATTTTTAATGGAAAAAAAAAACAAAAAAAAAAAAACCCCTTTTTGTCAAAAAAAGGGGCTGTTTGGCCTAAAATAAAAAAAAACTGACAAAGAAATTTTTTTGGGTTTTGGTTCACTTTTTGGGTCTTATGGGGGTTTTAAAACCTAGTCAAGGGCCAACACTGATTTTTAAAAAAACGTTTTACAGGTAAAATTTAAGGGTTTAAAATTGGGGGAAATAAAATATTTTAAAAAAAAGTTTTTAAAATTCATTTAAAACTTCATGGGGTCCTTTTTTAAGTCCACGGGATCGCAAAAAAGGCTAACGGCAACCCTTTTTGGGATGTAATCACTTTTTTTCCCAGGGGTTTTTACACATTGATGGCGAGGGTGTTGAGTAAATTCGGGGGCACCCTGAATTTATATTTTAATCCCAAGCTGTTCGGAATATTTTAAACTCAAAGTGCATATCTTAAAGTGTTGTCCCATGGAAAGATAGAATACAATATTTACAAAAATGTGAGGGGTGTACTTACTTTTGTGATATACTTTATGCATAAACCATCTTCCATTGGTTCCTATTGCCCTTCGATATATATGTGGAGTTGGTTAAACACATCAGCCTTGTGCAGCCACTCTTCTGAATCCTGCTGTGAATTCATTTTTGACTTGTGTGCAGTTATGTATTAAACATTTGCTCGTGAACAGTAGTTATGTGACCGGATGTTTTTAAGTAATCTGTACCTGTGCATGCAATTTCTTCCATGTGGCACGGGGGCCCTTTTGCTTTTTACCAGGAATGGATTTTTGACCTGCCTCTGCAAGTATCGTCTTTTTTTTTTTTGTCATTTTAAAAAAAATAATTTCCTATTTTCTGTCAATTGAAAAAAGCATAAACTCTTTATTTCCTTCAAGAAATAACACCCTACCAATGTCAAGATACACACCTCAAGCTCCTCTATCGTGGTGTTTTCCTCATGAACTTTTAGGTCATTCTGAGTATCATCTTCTGCCTGTTCTTGACCACCCACCAACTCATTAAGATACTGTTGGTCAATTTTATCCAAAGCAGCTTTCAGGTCATTTCTTAATCCCTGAAAATCAAAATAAAATGTGATGGACTCATTTTTCTCTAATACACATACAAAATAACAGGGAATGTGAATAGGTCAGCAAGTACCTTATTGACTTCTGGAGCTAGAATTTCTATCTTTCGTAAGCGCTGAAACGAGTCGTAATCCGATTCCCCATATAGTCTGATGGGCTCACCTCTCTCTCGAAGTCTCCGTATGACCTACAAAAGAACACACAAATATGGCATTAAAAGAATTATATATGTTGTAATATATCACATAGGGGACCCTTTCTCATATAACTGATCTAAGGATCAGTTCACTTTAGCATTAAAAGGGTTTTCTAAATGCATTAATTAACTTTTAACACGTAGGAGGGCAGATAATTGAAGACTTTTTCTAAATACATTGCTTTGTTGTTTTTCCGTTGGTCAAGAAATAAAGAACATTTTATCTTCTCTTAGAGCATGTACAGGTTACGACCAACTTTCCCAGCTCTCTCTAATCTCTCATTGCTCTACGATGCAGTCACTCACCAACTCCGACTGTGGTGAGTCACCTCCTACAGAGTCTTATCTTTAGTAACGGACTTCGAAATCTTTTCATTTAGCCAAGTAAACACCTTTTAGAGGCCTACAGCCAGAGTACTACACTTTATAAACATCCTGCACTCGTTGTCGGTGCAACAGGAAAAGCTAGGAACAGCAGAGCTGATGTGTCAATCACTACTATAGACCCGCCCACAGTCTGAACAGCATGTATGAATCTCAAACTGACTAAAACTGAATGGTGAGAAAACCCCTTTATGGTTTATATCAGACATGTCGGACAACATTGACTTTAACAAGTGCCAGCTGATATCTTTAGATTTATAAAAATGGGTTTCTTTGGTCTGATCCAGTCATTTGACTGTGCATGAAGAACAATCTGCACCAAATTTGGCACATAGGTAAATCATGCGCTTCGAAATATGTGCAAAAAATCTGAAGTCACAGTGAACAGAATATGCCTACAGTGAATTTGACCATGCTCATAAATTGAAACCCTTTAGGTCAGTCATGACTCCAAAACCTATGTCCAGGACAACCAGATGCATCACGGCTGACAGCAAGCTGCTAACCCCCCACCCCCTCCAGGGCACAACTGCAGTCTCAGTGACAGATGACCAGCAGAGACTCAACAGCAGATTCAGTAGCAAATAAAGTTTTTCAACTACAATCCATTAAATAAAATAGACCCATGCAAATCTGCTAGTGCTAGATATGCACGGTCTGCCAATCTGAACATTCACGCGGGTAGGTATCAATTGCGTGCTGAAACATCACATTTAGCCAGAAATGTTCTAGTATGTATGGCTAGCTTAATACGTTAAGCCAATGGCGTAGCGCTTTGGTCAGTGATTTAATCAGGTTTTATTTGAAATGTGTTAAAATAAAAAAAAAATATTTATTTTCCTCCAATTAAAGTTCCTATTTCTAACTACTGAATTAGTAGTGTCTCATTGACATGGGCATAAAAAGTTTTGCCGAATTTTAACCCATCTAATCATCATTCAAGACGATTAGTAATGATGAAGTACAGGTCTAAAATGCCAATGTTAAGCTATGCCCATTATTAGCGCAAGTAATAAAACTTCTACAGCACTGGCAGCAAAGTGATTTCATAACGCCAATTTCAAATTAAACTCACAGTGAAATTGTGAATCCAGAAATGTGCAATTATACACTACCTAAATTGTTCTGTGAAAACGGGACTGGCATTTGATAACCATATAAACATTCTAGTTTCAGAATTCATTTGACTTCTAAAGTATGAAAAACCCAAGTCTGGACAGGCTTAGCAGCTTTCACAAGTTAACAAATGCACCTGAAATTCCAGGCAGTATGTTTAAAAGCAACAGTGATGGATTCCCTTT
>JAODAL010086857.1:0-10117 GCA_025379985.1 Phyllomedusa bahiana | reverse complement strand
TGCAGCAAGCAAATCTTTGAGAAGGAAAAGACCTTTGGCTTCACACGGGTGCAATTTAAGCTCGGGGGTTTAGGTAACCACCCCCAAAACTAGTCCTTGATAGCCCCGATTGATTCAGAAAAACCAGAAAGGAATAGGGATGTTACTTGATTATGGAACTGCAAGACACAAAACTACTCTTTAATACTATAAATGTAAGCTAGACACAATATGTATAGCTGCAATGGATAAACTATATGTCTGCTACAGATTTCAACAGAGTTCAGCAGTGCAGCAGCAGCAAACTCTCCTTGAGAAGGCAAAAAAGTCTTTGGAGACTGACTTATCTTAAGGTGTAATGCTCTCCAGCCGCGTCCTTCATTTCGGCATGCAATAGTGGAGAAAGAAAGTTCGTCAGGTGGCCAGCTTCACCTGAGCGTGCGACGTTTCAGGGGTCCTCCCCTTTTCTCAAGCACGTCATACCCGGTAACCAACTTTCTTTATATAGACATCACAATGTATTCATACACTACATTAAAACATTATTAAATGTACTCACATATATTTAATCATCATATCTTACATAAAAACTACCATTTTAAATCCAGTTTTGAGCTTGCCTCATCATAAAAAAGGATACGTTTGACAGGACTTATCTCCCATAAAGCCGTGCTGGTGCTGTGTTACAAGGTTATTTTTACTGAGGTACTCTAGGATAGCATTTCTTAGAAAACCCTAAAAGATTTTACATACAATGGAAGTTAAGCTTTCAATCCTATAGTTCATGGTCACTTTTTGACTTCTTTTTGAATATTGCCACCACATTGGCTATGGACCAGTCCTCTAGATCACACCCAGTCATTATAGTATCCGTAAGTATTATAAACAAAGGTTTTCTATTACGGAACTAAGTTTCTGCAGAACTCGGGGCTGAATGACATCTAGATGGAGTGATATGTTTATTTTAATGCTTTTAGGGTGGCGCTGCACTTCTTGCTGGATTAAGCAGATGACATTCAATGGAGAATTTAAGCTATCCCTAATCATGTCATCTGTTATAGGGTTCTCCTGTGTAACTACCGTAAAGAAGAAGATATTTAATAGATTTGCTTTTTCCTCATCCTTCCCCACCATTATAACTAGATTATTTTTGAGGGAGCAATACCTTCATTTTTCAGTTTCAGTCTTCAGATTGCTTGTTACTTATGTATTTAATAATATTTTGGAGTACTTTTATTTTTTTAAATCGCTCTTTTTAGGGTGGATACCCCGCAAAGGACTCTTTCTAGGGTTAAAAAATTAGTAGGGAGAGATAAATGGTCCCTTATAGTCTTATTATTTAAGCTTTTATATTTATTTATTTATTTATTTATTCATATATACGTTTTTTATAGGATTATTAGAGGTTAAGGTTTTTGTACTTTTGCTTTCTGCCTCATAATGAATTCCACTCTCCCTTTTTTAAAAAATTGTGTATGCTATTTACTGAAGGCCTAAATAAAGGAAGGTAGCAGCACTATATATTCTATGTCCATCTCATATTTCTGGTGGAGGGGGCTCTACTGAATCTGTTCCTAGAAACTACATTTATAAGTATCTTGACCTTACTCTAATGATTAAAGGGGTTGTCTCATCTCAAAGTTTCATAGGATGCATGAATGAAATAATGCTGCTTTGCTCTGTCACTTCCTGGTCCAGCTGTCTGTAATTAGCATATTTAGACTTCCGCTAATTAGATAAATCTCCTGCTGTCAGGACCAGGAAAGTTTCTGAGTTAAAGTAAACAGTAATAATGGCGGTCTTTTGTCTGAAAGATCAGATAACAAATAAGCTCTCATTGTCCAGCAGGGGAGAAGAAGTACACAGGTTGGTCACTTGGGAAACTAGAAAGCCCTCAGAAGGTGATAAAATCACTTGTAGCTCCTCAACAAAAAAAAATTAACAACAGAATATATTTGAATAATGTCTTCATTTAGTGTTCCCTACATGTTGAAAGCTAATCTTTGTAGCAGGACAACCCCTTTAAGTCCAATTTATTTGTAGTTGCCACAAAGCAAATACCCTGCTATACTGTCTGTACAGACAATGCAGGAAAGTAGTTTTTAAAAATATGTGATATATTGTATACATACAAGCATATCATTAGACAATGTAAATTATGTTGTGTGTTCACAATAGTTTCTTTTGCTCTATTGGTATAATTTTTGTAATCTACTATTTGGGAATATATATACATTCCATTTTTTAAGTATATTTGCTCTGTCACTTGTATAAACATATATTATACTTGCTCAGTTCTTAAACTTTGGATCCATATTTAAGGCTCAGACAAGTGAACTACTAAGTTCAAGATCCACTCTGAAGCCAGAATAATAAGACACAGGAAGTACAAATGGTCCATAACCCTAAATTGGGGTTAAGGTTTTTATTATGTGTTTTTAAGCATAATTTACCATTTTGTGGTGGTCCTGATCTGGCTGGATTAGGAACAGCACAAAACTGTAAATTAACTCCCAAGAACTCAAACAAGACTAACCCTAAGCCCAACTTACAATTAGGGTTATTTTTTAGGGGTAGTGTTAGAGGTAGAGAAAAAAATCGGGTTCGGAATTCAAGAGCTATTTAAGCAACACTGGCCCTTACAATACTGCGAAAAAAATATAAAAATATCAATAGCATCACTTGTGAGCCAGAGGTGTAACTTGAAGCTCCTGGGACGTAGTGCAAAAAGTAAAACTGGTGTCTCCTTATGTGGGCATTTCGGCCCCCTCAGGTTGTGACTGCTACCTCTGCACCCCCTATAGCTACGCCCCTGTTGTGAACTTATCCTATGGAGCTCTGATACCTATGGAGCTACAGTATACATTAAGCTATGGAACTTAAAGAGAACCTGTCACGTAGGTTATGCCCTCCTTGCTGAGGGCAGCACAAGCTAGTGTCAGACCTTCTGTTTCCAGCACTGTGTTCCTTATTCTGTAAGATGCAGCAGTTTCAGAGCATTTAATGCTCAAATCTTCAGTTTTCAGCCAGAAAAGAGTCATGAAGAGAGTCTGTTTTATTTCATGTCCCGCCCACCTTAGGCTAGCCCCGCCCACCTCCCAACTGATTAACCTATTTCTTTGAATAGGCAGAAACACGTGAATGACTGTCAGGTGGGCAGGGCTAGCCTTTGGTGGGAGGGGCTAACACCTGCTCATAAATAAGATTTGAGCATTAAATGCTCTGAAACTGCTGCATCTTACAGAATAAGGAACACAGCGCTGGAAACAGCATGTCTGACACTAGCTTGTGCTGCCCTCAGCAAGATCAGCATAACTTATGTGTTAATATTCAAAAGATGTCTTCTATCTAAATGAGTTTGCTGTGGTGTTTTTTTTTATACCTGATTGACAGAGAATTTGGCCAGAATTTTTTCAGAATCTAATCCCAGAACTCCTGTGGCAGAAACTCACATCATTTTGTTAAGCGTGCCAGCTTCTTTGCATTTTCGATAGCATGCCGAGAGAAAAACTGTAACATTCCATAATATATTAATAGGTAAAGTCATTTACAATACTGGAATAGTCCATATTGTACAGACAGGTCTGTTGTGTTTGGCATTAACAGTTCACCGCAAATGACTGTAACATGCTTTACAAAGAATATGAAAAGTATACCTGGAAACAGAATTTAAAGGAAGCCTCCAAGATAAAATCTCTTAATGGGGTTTTAGACTTTAAAATGTTAAGTGAAAACCCAAATGGCATTTTTTATAACCAATATTCTGTGTTCCAATTATATGAAAAAACCCATGATAGAAAGAAAGGAGTTCAAGGGATATTCAGCCACAAAAAAATTATCTCTAAATGGGACCAGGCTGGAGAAAAAGAAATAAATGATGTACCCACTTGGCAGGTCCCTGCTGCTGCCACTCTGAAATTCTGGGTAACCCACTCCTCTTCACTTTTGGCATCTTGTGCCAGCACACAGGAGATGTTTTTTTCTCTATTCACTCACTGCATTGGAGACTGAAGAAAAAGCATGACTTTTGGATATGGGATGAACCCCCATTTTAACTAGTACCCAATTTGAACACAAGAATAAATGCACAAAACACGTTCTTCTTTGGTGTCAAAATAGCCACAGCTTTATTCAAAACCAAAGAAGTACAACAAATATGGAAGTAGTCAGGTGGAGTCTAGGCCTTTGTGTGATTTTCCCACTGTCTGACATCAGTTAGGGCCAACAGCAAAAAAGGGGGCGGCACGCTCGGCTTGCCTTTCACGGGGCCCATACACTTTAGGGGACCAATGACCCTACTAAAATATACTCCTGTTTAACCCATGCCCACCCCGGGATGACATTCCCATTATCCCATCCTTAAGGCTGGCCACTTTCACACTCAGCCTCTTCACACCATGAATTAACACCCTCTTTATTTTAAAATGAGTCCCCCATAACTTGGTTTAAAAAACTTCCCCACCTGACCGAAAACCGCAACAAAAAAAGCTGGAAGTTTTTTTTTCCTTAAAAAAAATTTTTTTTTTTAAATTTGATTTTTTTGACCAATTAGCAACTTCCGACTACTAGAGAAATCCTACACCCTAAGGAGAGGAAAACCCCCCGTTGAGGAAACCTCTAGGGAACCTGGCTGAAGGATTGCCCCCTCTTTGGTTTAAAAAGGGTAATTCCTCCATGAATCATCGTTCATATACCTTTTCTGAAACCCAAAATAAAAAAAAAAACAAAATAAAAAATTACAAAAAACATCCTCTTTTAAGTCCGAATAAAAACAAGTTTAGAGCATTCATTAAATAGGGGGGGGGTGGAGGGGGCATTTTTCCTTGACTTCTTGGTGATAAAAAGGGAAAAGGGGCGGGGACAGGAAGTTATATTTATACCCAAACCGCACCCCCCTGCAGTAAACTCCTACCCATCACATACTTCCTCTCATATCATAACCACCCCACCATATTATAAAAAATAAAACAACAGGAGTTAAGCACAATGCAGGGAAATATAAGCTGCCCCTCAAAAGCCCCCCCCTTTGCTCAAAGCTCCTTACAATAAAGATGCTATGCATGCACCAAAACCATCAGCTTAAATACCTACAGTTATACAACCAAAACTCCCAGACTCTAAAGGAGCCCTAGGTTCCCCCTCCGAATGTCATGGTCCCCCTTAGCTAGGGCTTTGGGGGGTTCTTTCTCACTGTTTTTGGATGAGACACCATTAGTGCAGAGAAGTGGGTCTTGGAGAGCATCGAAGTGGCAGTGGTGGAAAACCTGTGAGGGGTGTACAACTTTTTTTCTGTTTTAATCCAGCTTGGTCATGTTTAGAGATATTTTTGTGGCTAGAATACCCATTTAATTGTCCACTGTTGAATGTCATCTTGTTTTAATTTTGTGAATTAACTGAAAAGGGTTTTCTCATCACAATGATTAGCTTTTAACCCCTCCTTGATGGTCGGTTATAATAATACTATACTATACTTATTGGGACTTTATTATCATTGAAAACAATATATTTCCAACCTTTTTCACATAATGTCGGAGGGCCCGATGGATATGTCTGCGTTATTGCCGGCTAGACGCCAAAGAGCCGCACGTATTTTCTCCAGATCGGAACATCCTGGTGAAAATAGTCAGGGTGATTTGAGATATAACATGTCAAAATTAGAACGATTAATGTCAAAAGAATTGAGATTGTGGTGGGACCAAACGACCCTGGAGTCATACATTGAGAATCGAATGATTCCTAGAGGATTACGATTAAAAAAGTTTCCAACAAACATGTCAGATAAGATCTTTATGGACAAGTGGAACGCAGTCTTGAGTGAATGCTCTTTCAGGCTGATGCAGCTATTGATTGAGCACGAAGAATCCACACGGGCTGCTATAAATGTGGAGATTACACAAGTCAAAGATCTGTTACGTACAAAGGAAACGTCCCCCACTTATAAAAATCTACATGATAAAATGATGGACAACATACGGAAATTAGAAGATCATATTGTAACATATAAGAGCAAGAAATTTTCAAGGGATACTGCGGATTACGAAAGAGACTGTGTATACGTATGGAGATCACAGAACAGGAATTTGAAATCCATATTGACTACAAGGAATACTAAAAGTCAGTCTCACCTGGGGCCAAATAGAGTATCTTTCCCCGGCTTGGATACATCAGAAGATGTTACAGCACAGACCACTTCAGAAGAAGTCTCAGATACATCAAGTCTGGACTCGGAGAGTAACGCACAAGTTCAAAATAAAAACAGAAACAAAAAAGCCAAGTCCAATCCCGCAGCCAAACCGGCAAAAAACGCAGGAGAAGGGGGGAAGAAAACACAAGAGATACAAGACCAGCCAGGATACGCCGATGCAGATATTAGATAATCCTGTGGTAAATTTATCGACTGAAATTTGTAATACTATAACTCCAGAACATCCATTCTCTCAAAGGGACTGAGCTTTGTTCCAGAAAAAGACTTTGATTTATATAAAACCATTCTTGATGTTACTTACTTTGCAAGATCATTAACTCTGAAAAATCACTTCTCTGATAAGAACACAGAAACTAGCGAGGAACTTGACACCTATGAGGAAAGGACTGATGTAGTAACAACCCAAAATGAAGGACTTTCAGATAATCACCTTTGAGGAAAATATGTGTCTTACAATTTGAGGGCAACTAGTAGTGATGGTCCACATATCGTGATATGGTGGCGGGTCCTGACTATGTTAAGAAAAATAGAGGGTTTTATCCAGTCCAATCTATACCTATGGGAGCTGATTATTTCAGGTCTCGTAGAACGGGTTCTATTAAATCTACATAAAAGAAATGCCTTACGTGTAGATAAAAAAAGAAACATGAATAAAATTGGAAAGCAAAGCCCTATCAGCAACTCGCCGCTACAATTCTGACCTTTTAGTTAGACCTGCGGATAAAGGGGGGGCTATAGTCCTATGAATGCGGGACTATCAAAAAATGTAATAAAACTATTTTAGGAAGAAAAAACAACGTAATAGACCCCTTCTATCTGATCCCCACTCCAATTATCCAACAGAAGTAAAAAGCCATTCTAGATGAGGTGTATCTATGGGGGCCATCTCTATCAGTTAGCAGCAAAAGTTTGTTTGTAGAGCATCCAATTGTTCCAACCTTCCATTCTTACCAAACTACAAAAGGATGTATTCCCCCCCCCTTTCCTCCTTCCCCGAAAAGGGCAGGAAAAGGGAAACAGTAGGTGAAAAAATTAGGATCCGGCCCTTAAATCCTTTATTTAAAAAAAACCGGGTTGGGAAATACCCCGGGGTTTTACATTAGAGATAAAAAAAGGGGTCTAGTCCCCAGGGAAACAAAGGGGCCAAAAAGGGGATCCAACCATCTTGGGTTATCAGGGTTTTGTGACCGAAATTAATATCCGTCCATACCCCAAAATCTTTCCGAAGAATTTTTTTAAAAAAAACATCGTTTCAGTACTTTTTTCTGAACAATTGATTTTTTTTCCTAAACCTTTTGTGTGGATTTTTTTTTCTCAAGCACAACTATTCCCCTTTGATGGGGAAAATTAAACCGCAGATTTTTGTGGACCCTTTCGGGGGGGGCCCCAAATTCCCCCCTTTTCCCTCGCCCAACCCAAAATTTATTTTTGGTTTGGGGAAAGGGAGGATTTTATATTTCATTCTTGCCCCTTTTCCCCCCCCACAAGGTGGTATGGTCTTTTAAAATAGACGACCTGCTTCCGGGTGTGGGGGGTGGGACGGAGGAGGAGGGGGCATCTTTTTTGGAGTTAAAAAATTAGGAATGACATAAATTTCAAAGTTCCCCTTTTAGAGTGGCATGAGAAAAGAAATTAATTATTTTGGAAATTCAATTTTTACAGGTAAGGGAGATAAAATAGAGTTTAAAAACCAAAACAAAAAAGCCCATAAAAAAAATTTCCATTCTACATGCCGGGGGTTTAGTCCCCCCAGCCCATGCCCGTACAAGGGTCCCGGGGGGGGAAAAACTTAAAAAGGGGCCCCAAAGGGAAAAATTTTTTTCCAGTTGGGAAAAAATTTTCCCCCATTTTTCCCAAAGGGGTGAATTCAGACCCAGACTACTTTCAAGGAATCCAAAAATGGATGCTTAAAAAAAGCAGCAAAAAAAAATTTTCTTACTCTCTAGAGAGGACGGGTTAAAAGATAAAAAAAAAGGGGCCCCCCAAAGTTTAACAAAGGGAAAGGTCTGGTTTTTTTTTTCACCCCCACGTATAGTCCCTCAATTTAAAAAATATGCACTATAAAAAAAAAAAATCTTCCTTTGTTAAGGGTTTTCAAAAAATTTTAGCCCCAGCATTGTATCTGAAAAAACATACGTTTTGTATCTGGGAGGGGAACGGGGGGGAAAAAATTAACTTTCAATCTTGTCCCCTAGTTTTTTTTTAAAATCTGATAGGAATAAATCCCCATAAAAAACGTGGTTGTCTAAAAAAAGGCATGGGACAAGTGTTTGGGCAAACACGCTGTTACACCTTTCAAACATGTAACCGTTCCCCAAAAAAATTTACTTTCCGTTTTACCAAAGGGGAAACCTTCAAAAATGACTTTTCCTACAATTAAAATGCAATACACACTTTGTAGTATAAAACCCTTTTTACTTTTCAGAGCATGCGATTTACAATAAGTTTGGATGTACCCAAATAAGGCTCAAAAATTTCGCATCGCAGAATAAAGTCTGACGCCCAAAAACGTTATGTGTTTGGGGTAACCTTTGGGTTTTAAAAAAACTTTTATGAAAAACCCAAGGGGGGGAGTTAAAAACCCTTGGGCTTTCAAGGGATGAAAGGGTTACCAGACCCCCAAGGGGCGGGGACCACAATAGGAAAACCCTTGAAGGGGGGGTTGGTGGGGTATTTAAAACGCATTAATTTTTTTTAGCATATGATATTTTGTTTTAATTCCCAAATTTCCCGTTTGTTTTTGTTGGAATTTTATGTTTATGTGAAAGCCGGGGGCAACTGAAATTTTATCCATTTATGTATTCCTTTTTACATAAAAAAAGCTTTGTCAAATTTGGCTTGCAAAGCCATAATAAAGTTTGTTTGCCCCCGAAACGCTCGGCCCCTGATGCGATGGAATCATTGACTAATATTCGGGGGTTTTTTAAACTTTCTACTTTAAAAGGGTTTGGGAAAATTTTTTTTTCTTGTATACGGAAACCCAAAACCTGGTTGCCGTGCTTTCTTTTTTTTGGGTACTGTGGATATGGGGACAAAAAATCTAATTGGAAAAAACTCTTTAAAGGGTTTTTCCCACCACAAAGATTTGCTTTTTCTTTTTTAAACCCTTTTATCGAAAGTAAATGTAACATTATCAAATACTTTGCTTTGTTGATTTTGCTTTGGTATAGAGATAAAGAAGATTTTGGGCGGCATGTATGAAATTTAAATTTTAATGCGCATAATAATAGCCCGAAGTGCCGATTTATGAACCCCTCTACAGCAGGTCATAAATTTTAAACGCATTCTAAGATGAAATATTTTTGGCTCGGCAAACCACTTTGAAACGCTTTACCTTTCCAGCGTAAATGCGCCTAAAATTGTCGTACGAAGCATAAAACTAAGCTTCATATGGTCTAGGCGCCCCCCCCCGCATGCCCCCCCAAATCAGGGGGCCCTTAAAAATGCCGGGGCGCTCTGTAATGCGCCTGATTCTGGATACTGGGGGGCATTACATAATGCGAACGGGGGGGCCCTCTGATGTCTGGCTGAAAATACGCCGACTTTGGTGCAGCCCCTTTTATACACGTCCCCCCCCTTTTCTCCTCTTAGGTACACAATTTCTTGGTACTTACTCCCCCTTCCCCCTCTATCGCTATTTCTCCAACTGTAGTCAGTAAAATCCATCCATGGTGAGCACTCCCTTTTTTTAAAAAGGTTTTTTTTTTAAAATTTTTTTTAGAAAATTGTATAGTCACTTATAAATCTCAGTTAGTCAGTGTAACGGAAGTGTCAGTCACTGCTAAAGCCAACCTACATTTAAACGCTAATCTTTTTATAACGCACCCTTTTACAACAAATGAAGTACCCCACCAAACTGTAATTTCTAGCCATATCCTGACTGCTCAGTGGTTGCTTTCCAGGGCCTTATTTTTCATCTAAAAAAAAAAACTC
>JAODAL010086856.1:0-10117 GCA_025379985.1 Phyllomedusa bahiana | reverse complement strand
TTAAAAGGGTATTATCTTTTTAATTTTTTTATTTAAAAATTTTTTTTTAAAAAATTTTTTGGTGTTTTTTTTTTTTTCATATCACTTTCAATTTTTTAATAATTTTAAGCCCTGCATTTTCACTTTGCCCTAGGTCTTGTTTGCACGCTTTAACAGCGTCAGAGAGATGCTTTACAGTAACTTCATGCCATAGGAGCTAAAACTGACTCAGTTCCTTCACTTCTATAGGGGTTTTTAGTATGCTCTTTCCGGGGAAAAAACATGTGCAGGCGGAGGAGAGGGTGAACTGTGACTATATACTTTTGTACTAGGGTCCTGTGTTATCTCTTACATGGTGCTCCTTTCAGTTTGACCCTCTTTGGCTGAATGAGCAGACAATGAGAATTTTTTATGTACGAACGGAAGTGTCGGCTTTATGTCTATTTGGCCAAAGTGGAACTGCAAGACTTAAGGTTATAAAAAAAATTGAAAGTGATATGGAAAATTAAAAGAAATATAACCAAAATTCAAAAAAAAATTTTTTAACATAAAAAAGGAGTTAAAAATAATCATTTTTGAGGGACACATTCCCTCAAGTGAACAGGGAATCAGTGCACAGCTGAGGGGGGGTAAAAAAGGTGGCCAAAGCTGCATTTTTTTATGAGCGGAAATCTTTTTTTAAAGCTTTGGGCCCCCTGTGGACAAAAAAGGGGGGGCCCAGAACCTCCCGGCTGAGTGGACACCCCTCTCTTGGGGGAGGTGAGATGGGATTTTTCCGTTAGGATGAAAAATCTCTGTAGAAAAAAATCCCAAAAAGCGTGGAACCTCCGGCACCAAAAATCTAATATAAAAACAATTACCTTATTTCAAAATTTTGGGAAAAAAAATTTGGAGTCCCATGTGCCTGAACTTTTTTAACACAATTTTGAAATAAAGGAAATGTTTTTATATTAGATTTTTGGTGCCGGAGGTTCCAAACTTGTTGGGATTTTTTTTTTACATTTTTGTACCCATGTCCGATGGGTTTTCCCCTCATGGCATTATCTGAACATTGGAGGAATGGCCTCTAGAATTTGGAAACTCCAGTACTTTCGGTGAGCACTAACTTTTTCTTCTGTATATATTCTGATGAAAAAAGCTCTAGCCAGGACAGGGACAAGGTATTCTGGTGCCCTAAGCAAATAAGGCATATAGTCCCCCTATAAAAAATTCAGCCCACTCCATGCCTCATTGCATCCCCTTTTCTGCCTAGGATGAAGTGGTGCTCTAGGCAGTCACCTACGTTTGCCTACCCATTGTCTCGGCTCTAGCTCTAGCTGCACCACTAAGACTGTAAAACCTAGAATACTGGCCATCACACAGCTCTAAAGGAATAAAGGAGTAAAATGTAATGAAAACAATATAAATGTATTATCTTTGGAATTGAACTGACCTGCAAAATACTGATATGATGTCATTTAAGCCCAACTCTCCCAGTAAATTATATGGTATGGTCAATGGAATTAATAAAAACTACATGTCTATGTACAAAAAAAACTATGTCTATGTCTATGAAGGCTAAAATATAAAAAAAGTATAGCTCCTGAAAAGTGAGAAGGAAAAAAACGAAAAACAAAAATTCAAAAATAGCTGCGTCCGGAACTGACCACATTGCAACTGTTATATATTCTGTGGGCAGCAGGTTATAGTGCAGGAGGAACTGAGGAGATTGATATATAGTTTTGTGTAGAAAGATTCAGTGAAACTTGTATTTTATGCATTTAAATCAATACTTATGCTTGACTAAGGAGTCCAGTAGGCGGAGTTATCAGTAACTGATAGAATTTCTTGTTTGAGTGTACAGAGATAGCTGTCAATCATTGATAACATCACCTACTGGACTACTTAAAAGGTTTCCCACCAAGTAAAATTGATGCGGAAAGTTTGCAAATTAAATAATAAATATTATCAACATTCATCAGTATTAAAAATTCTGCAGCATTTTTGTTTTAGTTGCTACCATAGTAATCCATAGTGTACAGCTCATATCTAGGGGATCTGATCAGGGGCAAGAGCTCCTCAGTCCTGGCC
Source organism: Phyllomedusa bahiana (assembly GCA_025379985.1). Taxonomy (NCBI): domain Eukaryota; kingdom Metazoa; phylum Chordata; class Amphibia; order Anura; family Hylidae; genus Phyllomedusa; species Phyllomedusa bahiana. The sequence continues at coordinate 8,068 of JAODAL010086856.1, read as the reverse complement.
GCACATGCTCAGACATCACGTCTCCTCGCAGGAAGCTACTGTCAGTCTCTTCCCTGTTTAGTAATCACACACACTCACTGCTGAGCAAGTGTTCAACCCCAGGTGCTGTCATTTTACTCCTATCATCTATACTCCTTAGTAATAAGTTAAAAAGGGCAGTTGAGCTCCCAGACTGGAATTGCTCGCCCTGTGTATGTTTTGTTAGGTGGTGATTCAGTCTACCTAAACAAATAGTGTATTGAGGCTGAGCACTTTTCTGCAGTTGGCTCTCTTATACTAGCCCTCTCTCCTACACATTGTTTGCAGTAAGCAGTCTAATTTCTAATGCATTAGCATATTGATAAGATAGTGCCCAGGACAAAACAAAATGTTCTTCAAAAAATGTTTATAAGTAAACTATACACTCATTTCATATTGTGTATATTTGTGTCGGCAAAGGTCTGGTTATGTAACATCAAGCATTATAAATTACAAGAACTATACAGACCTCTATTGTGGCTTAATGGTTAGTGTTTCTGCCTTATAGATGCATATATGACTATATATATATATATATATATATATATAATATATATATATATATATATATATATATGTATAGTTATATGTATAAGGCGGAAGCACTAACCATTAAGTTACAATAGAGGTCTGTACAGTTCTTATCATTTAGAATGCTCGACGTTACATAAGGTCTGGTTATGTAATGTCAAGTATTCTGAATTATAAGAACTGCCTTATAGCTTCATCTATAAGGCAGAAACACTAACCATTAAGTTATGTGACATCAAGCATTAAGTAATTTTGAATGCTTGACGTTACATAACCAGACCTTTGCTAACACAAATATACACAATTTGAAATAGATAGAAACACTAACCACTAAGTCACAATAGAAGTCTGTACAGTTCTTGTACTTTAAAATGTTTGACTTTATATAAAGTCTAATCACTAAGTCAGGTTATATAAAGTCAAACATTTTAAAGTACAAGAACTGCAGACTTCTATTGTGACTTAGTGGTTAGTGTTTCTATCTATTTCAAATTGTGTATATTTGTGTTGGCAAAGGTCTGGTTATGTAACGTCAAGCATTCAAAATTACTTAATGCTTGATGTCACATAACTTAATGGTTAGTGTTTCTGCCTTATAGATATATCTATAAGGCAGTTCTTATAATTCAGAATACTTGACATTACATAACCAGACCTTATGTAACGTCGAGCATTATAAATTATAAGAACTGTACAGACCTCTATTGTGACTTAATGGTTAGTGCTTCTGCCTTATACATGTGTCTATAACTATATATATATAGATAGATAGATAGATAGATAATAGATAGATAGATAGTAGATAGATATACATGTATCTATAACATACACAAAACAGAAATAAAAAAATCTAAAATCAGAAAAAAAAAAATTACTAAGAAGAAAACATTATGTATTATTATCTTGTTTTAATAAATAATTAATAATAAAAAAACAATTGGCGACAGATGCCCTTTAAGTGTTTTTATTTGTACTTGTTCTGTCTTTCTATGATCTTTTCTTTTGCTCTCTAGTGTCTGAGTTCTCGTAAGGCATTTCTCCCGAATTTTGCATGCAGCTCTGGATGTGACTGGAGTATGGACATGGAGAAATTCGAAATATGTCCACTACAAATATAAGATTATTGATTTGTTATACATCTGAACGGAGCAGCAAGTAAAATATTTGGCCGTGACTTTTGCTTTATATAATTAATATTCACAGTGCAAAGCGCATTAATCATTTATTGTGGCAAATCCATATATTGTACTTAGAACTTCAGAGCTAATTAGCTGAGTTGGAAAACTAAAGCAATTGCCTGGAAAATGTTTCTTAATTTGACATCTCCAGCCCGTACCTATGCTGCTTCGGCAATTTTTTATCCAAAATTTGAGCACAGCAGGATTTTCCTCTGAAGCAAATGATGTAAATTTGGTGTGATTAATGCATATGTTTACCCACAGTAATTGAAACGCGTAATGCAAATTGCAATAAATAACATTGATGTAGTGAGGCTTAAACTGGTAAAAGAAGAGAAAGGAGGAGAAGAGCCGTAAATGGGATATTAACTTTTTAATGTAGTAACACAAATAACAGTAAAGCCGATGATGTAAAACCCTCATAGCAAGCAAATTGTAAAAGGAAGATGTTATCGAGAAGTTCTTCTACAGTAAATAAAAATATTTTTACTAGAATTTGGAATTACTGCCATGTCTGAGGGGAAAGTTTTACCTGAAAATATTATTAAAACCAAGAAACATATGAGTCTACCTCACAACATTCAGTTTCACCAGGCCATCCATTCTCTTTAAAGAGATCAGGAGTGGAGAGTCCCAGGACAAGTTTTGTACCTGAGCCCTCCAATATACCCAAACACATTCTGTTGCTTGTTCTATGTGCCATTTATGGATTCATTAATATACCCTCCACTTAGATTCCTATATAAATTCAGAAAACCCTGGAAAAATGAGGACCATAGAGCAGACACCAGACCTTAAAAGGGGTTTTCTCACTACAACAATTAGCCTTTAATATGTAGAAAAAGGTAAATGAAGACTATTACCAAATGCTTTGCTGTTTTGATTTTTCTTTGGTCAGGAGATTTTATCTCCTATTAAAGCTAACAATTTTTGCTGGTTACCGACCACCTCTCCCTGCTCTCTATTATTTCCCTGTGCTGTAAGCTTCTGTCAGACAGTCAGTTGGAGACCGTGAGGAGTCACTACGTTCTGAATGTTACCTCTAGCACAGAAGCTTTGTTTACCTAAGGTCATGACAAGTTTTAATAAGGTCCAATGCTCAGTCTACAGTCATTATATCACATAAACATGTTAACTAAAAAAGAATACAATGACAAAAAAAGTCATAGGAAAATATATATTGACAATCATTAATTCAATAATAAATTTAAAAAAACTAAATTCCAAATATACAAATTTAAGGCTAAAAAAAATTAAAAAATAATGCCCAAAATAAACAACATACAAATCGACCTTTTTAAATATAAAAGTCATCTAAGGTGTAAAACCTATAAATTTTTAAACTTTTGTTAAAAGGTTTAATTAGAGATCAATTTTAAATATATTAACACATCAAGAAGGCATACAATAATCCACACCTCTCACACAAAATACATTCCCAATGATACAGGAAGGGGGAGATGCACTGCCAAGGAAATGGATACCTGATTGCGTTTCGCCTCTTGAGAAAGCTTGGGCTCCTGGTATAACATTACTTCAGGGCTTATATCATTTCTAGTTACATTAACCAGAAGTGACATTGAACCAAAAGTGATTGTGTGCCAGGAGCCCTGCCAGACCGGGGGCGCCATGGAAATATACTGTAAATTTCCTCTTAAACCTAAATTACGATCAGGGTTGACTTTTGGTGATTTTTCGCCTAGTTTTGATTTGTGCCGACATGAATTGAATCGCCAAATTTTCGGTTGATTTTCAATAAACCCTAAAACCAGGAAAATTATTTCGCTAACTGACAGATACAAATAATCCCTGTGTTGTGATACAACATTTATTAGCCCCCTCTCAGCATTTCCTTGAAAATCTACCAAATAAGCTTTAGAGGACATAGTCATTGTCAGTGGTTTCTCAAAACAAGAATGACTCCCATTAGGTTAGTTTTTTTTAGATCTGAGGATCCCAATCCAACCCAAAAAATCTTTAGGCATCGGGGAAAGGGGGGTTTGATTAAAGTTGCTTCCCAAAAACCCTGGGTCTTTTTTTCTTTTTTCTTTACCATTTGTTTTTCATTGGAAATCATTTTTCTGGGGCCAATAAAATTGCTAGTTTTTCAATCTATGGACCTGAGCAAAGGTTTCCGGCATATGGTGTGAGCACTGACAGGTTGACCCTCACCCTTTTAGCCTCTGCAGCAATGCAACAGCACCCTTATCATTTTGAAAAGCAATTTTTAGCACTTTTTACTCAGCTTCTTTTGGGCAAAACCTAGCGAGGGCCTTTCGAGTGGAACCCGTCTTTTTAAACCACGTAGGGGTTAGCCCCATGCGGCATTTATTTCGGGGGTTGGTAATCTCCTTATAACATAGGCCAAATTGATGTAGAGCAATTCTTTTTGTCAGAGCCTCAGACAGTACCCATTACAGTTCCCATCATGCACTGCTGAAATCTATTATAGGCTTTACATAGAAAAATAGCAGTAATGAAGATAATATGTAGGTGCGCAACTCATGAAACCTCATTCCAATTATCTGGAAATAGGGTCCATCTGCATCTATCCAGGGTTCCTTCCCGGGGCAAATCTCCACCCTCTTGTCCATCTCCTATATGCCCCCCTCTGCTGATTCTCAATACCCAATGACATCTCCCCCTTTCTTCATATAAAAACCCTAGTTCACCTTCCTGTGCTGGAAATGAGCATGCCGACCAAAAGCTAGCGCCTCAGGTCGTTCCCTTGGGAAACAACCCTAAACAAAAACATTTTTATCCATTAATTGGGGCGTAAATTTTGGGGAAACTAGTAAAAAAAATTATTACTGTGTAATTAGGATTTTTACTTTGTACCTCACACTTTCAATAGGAGTCAAGTTCTGTATAGCAGAATACCCTTTAAACTCCTTAATGACCGCCCACCGTCTTTTGACGACGGGAATATCAGGTCGTTTGTCTGCAGCGATGTCTTTTGGCGTCGCTGCAGACATCGGAGTTTGCGGCACCCAGCGCCGCAGCAGCGCTGAGAACAGGGCTGTACTACACAGCCCTGATCCCAGCGCAGCCTCTGCAAGTGCCGGAGAGCAGGGGAAACCTCCGCTCCCCAGCGCTTAACACTTTGATTGTCGCAGTTCGTGACCGCAGCGCAATCAAAGGGTTTCCCTGCTCTGTCGGGTGATCGGAACACCCGGTGACCCGAAAGAGCAGCTGCACAGTCAGCCCTGGGGACCTAGAGTAGCCCCAGGGCTGTCTGTGTAACATGCCAGTGTTCAGGGCAGACTGTGTGCTGCCCTGATCACTGCCTGTGTCAGACTGACACAGATTATAATGTAATAGCATATATATACATATGCATATGTATATGCTAATACATTACCAAGTGTAAAAAAAAAAGTTAAAACAGTTCTCCCTTCATGGCATTTAAAAAAAGTAAAAAACTTAAAAAGTGTAAATAAAAAAAGAATAAAAAATAAAAAAAAGAAAAATAAATATTTAATAAAAAATAAGTGTGCATACATTATACACACAAAAAAAACCTACACATATTAGGTATCCACACAACCATAATAACCTGTAGAATTAATCTAACAAGTTATTAAGTGTGAAATGTGAATGGTACAAAAAAAAATCTTAAAAAAAAATTCTGCAATTATTTATAAAAAATAAAAAATAAATTATAAAATAAAAATAAATATTTAATAAAAAATAATTGTGCATACATTACACACACAAAAAAACCTACATATATTAGGTATCCACGTGACCGTCATAACCTGTAGAATTAATCTAACAAGTGAAATGTGAATGGTGTAAAAAAAATGTAAAAAAAAAAAAAAATCTTTCAAAAAATTCTGAAATTATTTATAAATGAACTTAAACTATTTTCCCATAAAGTACAACTCGTCTCGAATAAAACGAGGCCTCATCCAACTGCGTCATCGAAAAAATAAAAAAGTTACAACTGTTGAAACACAAGGAGGCAAAAACTAAAAAAAATGTTCTGGTCGTTAACTACTTTTCAGGCATTGGAACAATGAAAAAGTTGGTTGCAATGGTGAACCTTCCCCTTAAGTTACGTACAACACAAAACAAAACAAGGTCAGAGCCAATCAAATATTATGGCTTCAAACTTCTTATATGAAAAGTCATCAAATTAAAAAAAATCCTGTAAGTGCTGACATTTAGCACCACATATACACATGTCAGGGGGATGTTTGATCATTTCACCAGTTACTCCCAGCACTTTAATAATGGTGGTTGGGAAAGCATTTAGGAAATGAAAGGGCATTCTTATCAGCATCGTGCTTGAACTGTCAGTTCCCTGTCAGCATTAATAGCCTATATTAGGGATACAATGTGGCACATTGTGGTCACTGGCTGATTAGTATATGTATAAGCTTCTATTAAATCAGGAGAAAAAAAATGATCCTGAAAGATCCTTCCCCTTCACATTGCGTTATGCTCGGCTTGTATGAAGCTGAGCTAAATTATTTGTGTCAAACCAGCCTGGATGTTCAGCCTGCAGTCGCGGTCATACAATTTACAAAGATTATCATTACACTGTCAAACAGGGAGGCTTAGAAGTTTTCTTGAGAAGGACAAAAATTAGCTGCAAGGTGAAAAAAATCTGCAGAAAAAACCATGGCAGTAATGTAGCGTGAGGGACACTCAGGGTGATGAAGGAATGATCTGCAGGTGGTTTTATTAAAGTTTTAATGGGAAGTCCACCCTATGCCTGCGCTGTACATATAGCACAGATGAGAGATACTCCCTGCACCATGCCACTGGGTGTCACATTTAATATGCATAGATATGGGAGTGTTGGGGGTCGTTTACTAACATTGGGGTGTCACCCGTTTGTCCTGGTATTCCAAATCACGATCAGGGGAACATGTATCGGCCGATAGAAACTGAGTCAGACACAAGAGTTCTGGATCAAATTTCATTCATGTTCCAAGCAGTTCTGACAAAGAAAAACCTTACACACATATTTGTATATCTGTAATCAAAACAAGCGCAGTCGCAATAGAGAAGAGAGGAACGGATGTATGTCCATATTTAGGCAGCTGTTAAGTACATTTTATTGGTCCACGTTGTCTCTGGGGAAAAAGCCTCGGGGTTTGCATCCCCAAAACTCAGCCCAATTCAGTAAAACAAATTTCGGGAAAAGGGAGAAAAATAGCCGAAGGGTCACATTTAGGAAAAGAAAACAAGGGTCCACCCCTGACCATTTAGCTTTTTCAAATTTGCTGCATCTTTCTCCAAAAAAAGGTTTCGCTCGCTGAAATGCCTTAAAAAGGGAAAAAGTTGGGATTTCATAATTTAACATATAACACAATATCGATTAAAACCCCTCCTCCTTTCACAATCCCCCAAAAACCAAATTTTCTCCACTGCCCTTTTTGCCTTCCTGAAACTAAATAGCACGGGACCTTTGAAACTGCCACAGGGGGAAAGGGGGGTGGGGGATTTTTTTCAAAGCTCGTGGGGAAACCCCTAAGGGGTAAATAAACCCAACCCCGGCCTACCTAACGTGGAGGTTTTTCCCCCCTTTATCTTCCCTTCAAATCAGAGAATTACCTGGTTCATACTTTTGGGGTCTTTGGTAAAGGGGGTGTCTGTGGGGCTCTTTACACACATCAAAGGTCCTGTTCTGCATAAGGGAAAATTCCTAGGGGCCCCCCGCACTATCCTGGGCCCAAAAGATTTTTGTAGAGGGGAATCAGCGCCAGTACAAAAATACCCACCAAAACTAGTAGTACCAGCCCACCTGCTGTAACCACGCTTTTACCCCCATCCAATCACAGCCAGGAGGCCCAAGGGTCCACTCCTGATTTTCCTTAGTTCCTTTGGGCAGATTTTTATCTTACCTAGGGGGTAGTGTTTTTTTTTTCCACACCTTTTTCAGGTAAAAAGGTGCAGCATTTTTCACCTACATGCCACAACTCCTCCTTTCCCCCACACCATGTCGTGGGTAACGGGGTTTTGTAAGGTCATCCTAGTATTTGGGGGCCAATTTTCTGACTCCCCGAAAAAACCCTCTCTACTGTAATTACAAACCTTGCTGTTTTAATAAAGTAATTAATCCCGTCTACATTTTTAATTAAATTTTAACTTGGGGAAAAGGGGAAGCGAACCCGCAGCAATTTGATCTAGCGCTTTGAACTGATCTGGGGCCCCCCTTTGCACTCCCCAAAAAATCAAACACCTTTGGGGTTTCCCCCGGAAAACTGGGGGGGCTCGCTCTTCCTGCTTGGAGGTCACTAGGGGGGGGCTGGATTTCCCTGGGGAAACCTGAAAGGGGCATGGGAAAACTTAATTAATTACACTGACCCCTTCCCGGTGCTGGGAACCCA
>JAODAL010086855.1:0-10117 GCA_025379985.1 Phyllomedusa bahiana | reverse complement strand
CCCTGCATACTAAAACTGTCAAAAAAAAAGATTTCAAAAAGTGATAAGGGGTGGGAGGGGAAATAACTTTATTTAAAAGACACAAAGGGGAGAGAGGGAAGGAGAGGGGTGAAAATCCTCTTCTTCATTAAATTTTCTGAGCTATTCAATATGGAATAATCCTGAGCAGGCTGGGGATTAGTAGGGTGTAATATGAGAGTCATAGTTGTACAATACTCTGAAAATATATGCACTTGAGTTACATAATTATTAACCCATAGTTGCCAACTTTTGAAATTGAAAAAGCAGAAGTTTTGTAGAGGGCGGAGCGCGCCCATGGCACAAATTTGCATGGACACGCCCATCTTGCCGGTGTGCCAAGGGCCTTCAAAAAGCCACACCCACTCCACCTAACTCCCATAACGGCTTTGGAAAAAGCCAGGTAGATGCCCTTATACCCAGGTAGTAGCCCCCCATAACCGGGTTTAGTGCCCCTTAAACAGGCAGGTAGATGCCCCTGTAGCCAAGTAGATGCCCCTTGTAGCCAGGTAGATGCCCCTTGTAGCAGTAGATCCCCTCTGTAGCCGGGTTAGACCCCCCTCTGTAGCCAGGTAGAGCCAAATTTGTAGCCAGGTGATGCCCCCCTTTGTTTAGCCAGGTAGATGCCTCCATTGTTGCCAGGTGATGCCCCCTTTGTAGCCAGGTAGTGCCCCCCATTGTAGCCGGGTTTATTGCCCCATTTAGCCAGGTAGTGCCCCCATTGTAGCCAGTAGTGCCCCTCTGTTGCCAGGTAGTGCCCCCATTGTAGCCAGGTGTGCCCCCTCTGTTGCCAGGTTAGTGCCCCCCCCCATTGTAGCCAGGTAGTGTCCCCTCTGTTGCCAGGTAGTGCCCCCTCTGTTGCCAGGTATGGCCCCTCTGTTCCCAGGTAGTGGCCCACTCTTTTTGCCAGTAGTGCCCCCCCCCATTGTAGCCAGGTAGTGCCCCCTCTGTTGCCAGGTAGACCCCCCCCCTATTGTAGCCAGGTAGAGCCCCCTATAACAAATAAAAAATAAAAATAAAAAAACCCTTCCCCTCACCAGGCTCCGCACCCCGGACATCTCCCCGATGATCCCTCAGTGTGCAGGGGAGTGGGGGCCCCGCGCGTCATTCCCCTGCGACATGCCCCTGTTGTACAGCGCTCACCGGGCCGTACTTCAGGGGGAGAAGGAGGAGGGGAAACGATCCCTCCTGCCTTCTCCCTGCACGCTGACTGACTGGGGGCTGCCCCACCAAGCAGTGAAAACTCCCCGGGGGGGAGGGGCCCGTGAGGGGGGCTTACCCCCCCTGTGAAGGCCCGGGGGCGCCAAAAGGGGGAGCGCACTAGTGCTCTCTTCGCCGCGGACCCCGCGCCTGTGGCGGGGGGGGAGGGAAAGCAACTCTGTGGGGGGGGCGGGGGGGGGACCCCCATTAGGGGGAACCCCCCCCAAAAAGGGGGTTGGCATGTAGGGGTTTAAAACCACAGCTAAATCCCGGCAACCCCACGGCAGCAAAGACAGCAGCTCACACGCGGGAGTGCTCAATAAGTCTTGTAGGTTGTTACAGGTATCTGGAGCCATGTTGACTGCTTTCCACAGCTACTGGAGGGTGCGTGGGGGAAGATCCATAGAGAGAACACAACCATCAAGGTGGTCCCACAGATGCCGAGTTGGGTTTAAGTCAGGGAAGTATTTGGGAAAGGGTCTTGGTCTGCTCTTCCACCTGTCGCATTTAGCTTGTGATGACATAGGGAAAAGATCCATCTGCCCCGGAAAAACAATAGCATATATGGTTATGTGATCTGCAAGGTGGATTCTAGAAAAATCGTTGGAGGGATAGAATGCAAAAATTTTTTTTAAATTAAACGCCCCACCTCAGCTTGTGTTCTCCAGCCTGGTTTGCAGGGTTTGGGGTTTCTGATGTTTCTTCCCTGAAAGCCAACGTCATTCGTCGTAAAACAGAAACTGACTCATTAAGAAGAAACCATTTGCCAACACAGGAACCCAGTTTTTTCTGCCATGAAAATGAAGTTTTTGCCAATTTGGGGTTATCAGAGGTCCGGGGTAAGGTTCTATGTAACAAGATTACTTAGTAATCTCACTGCATAGAAGTCTAGTCCAGCAGTTAGCAGCTGACACCTGCTTGTAACAGCATAGAAAAGAGCTGGCTCCATTTCCTGCTGTTTAACCACATAGACGCTGTGGTGCACGTTTCCTACTCTGATCGCCCCCTGGCTAGATCACGGGATGCTGATTTGTTAACTTGGCAGCTGGAAGCCTTATGAAGTGCTAAAACCGCTATCTTTGTTCACCCTTCTGCATTGTTTATACAATGCAGAAGGGTGTACTAACGACCGGGCCCCCTAATATCAAGTAGCCTAGGGAGACTCAATGTAAAAGTAAAAAATAATAATGTTTTAAACTGTAAAAAAAAAAAAATTTAAAAAGTTAAATCACCCCTCTTTGCCATTTTATGAATAGAAGTTATTCAGAATTGGTATCACCACATCCGTAAAAGTCTGATTCATTAAAATATAAAGGACAATGAACACTGTTGAAGAAAACAAATTCCAAACTGCAAAGTAGCGGTTTTTGCTCATTTCCCCTAAAAATTTTAATAAAAAGTGATCAAAAAGTCACAGCTATCCCAAAATGGTTCCAATAAGACACACACTAAGCTTGCAAAACAAGCAATATCACTCACATTCATAGCTGGGAGTACAAAAAAAAATTATCGGCAGAAATGTTTGGATTTTTTTATGGTACTATAATGAAAACCCTCCATATTTAGTATTGGTGGAACCATATCAACCTGCAGAATACAGATAACGCATCATTTGTACCGAAGGTTAAACGCCATAAAAAACAAACAAACATGGCGCAAGTAAATTTTTTTCACATTTCTCCCCCCTTGAAATTTTTTTGCCAATTCCCATTATTCTTTTGGGAAAATTTACTGGGACCTTTGAAAGAATCTTGTCCGCAAAAAAAAAGCCTCTACTGTAAAATTTTATGTAGTGGGAAAAAAAAAATGGCTCTTGGAAGGCGGGGAAAAAAAAAACTTAAGCCCTTTATTATGATGGTTTTTATTCTTTCCTCCATGTATTTAAAGAGGGCCTGCTCTAAAACCATTTTGCCCATGTACATAATGTTTAAAAAAAGGGTTTAAAACGCTTTTTCTGATGCATTTTTCCCGTAACAAATTCTGATTCATATGCCCAATACATATTCTTTTCTTCTAAGCCATTTAAATTTTTTATTCTGTGTTCTGTATATGATTATAGGGAATGTTGTCTTGCCTGCAGCCACATAGAAGCATAGGCATCTGTGAACAGGAGTTGACTCATTGTCTTCTATGGGACAGTTTTCTCTCAGGACCTAGGAAGAAGTCATTCTGCAGGGAGGGAAAGAGGGCAGCCGTGGATCCTATAAAAGGTTTTGAAAGTGAGAGTTTGTAAGTGATCTTGAAGAAATATGACCGAAATGGGACCGAAGTGGGCATAAGGGGGCCAGGAGGAAGGCTTTTCTGTGAGTTACCTATCTTTAGATTCCACATACTCATTCACCATGCTCACAAATGCTATCTACCTTGCAGCCATCTCCCTTCTACTGTACCACCCAGTCTCACCCCCTGACAATTCTATCCATATCAGCGTCTCTATCCTTCCCTCACCCATGTATACATCCCACACACTGTTCTCCCTTTTTAACCACCCAAAATCGCCTGCTTGCATAGTGCTGCACAAACGCCGCTCATGCTCATCACTTAACCATCTGCTGTCGCTTTTCATTCTCCTGCTTCTCGCTGCAGGTGACATCTCTCCTAACCCCGGCCCTCCTTCCTTTACTGCTCATCCCACTTCCTCCTCCTTCCATAGAAACCCTGCTAACCTGCTCGCTTTTTCGCTGTACGTCTTTCCATCCCCCTTTTAAATGTGCCCTGGGGAAATGCCCGATCTGTTGGCAAAAAAATCACTGCTGTTCATGACCTTTTTCTTTTCTCATTCCCTCAACATGCTGGCCCTCACAGAACATGGCTCCAGCACTCTGACACCGCTTCCCTTGCCGCTCCTCACCTATGGCGGCCTACACTTCACCCACACCCCAGACCCAGAACAGGCCGGTTGGAGGAGTCGGCATATTCTCTCTCCACACTGCACTTACCAGGTCACCCTCCACGCACCCCCCCTCACTTTCCCCTCTTTTGAAGTCCACACCATTAGAATCTTTCGGCCATTTTTCCATCAGAGTCGCAGTTGTGAAACAGACCCCCCGGCTCACCCCCCAATTTCTGGATAATTTCGTTTGCCTGGCTCCCCTATTTCCTCTCTTCTGAAATGCCCACTCTCATCATGGGCGATTTCAACATCCCCTTTGGGATGACCCCATGTCTCCTTCTGCCTCTCTTTTTTCTTTCACTGACCTATTCTCTAGGCCTCTTGCATTTTTCTGACTCTCCCACCCCAAGGATGGGAACTCTCTTTATCTGGTCTTCTGCCGTCTCTCATCAATTTCTAACCTCACCAATTCTCCTTATGCTCTCTCTGATCATAACCTTATCTCTTTTACTATCAATTCTCAGCCTTCTCTGGACACACCTCCCCTTCACCCATACAGAAAAATACGCTCCATTAACACCCAGGAACTCTTAGCACTATACAGCCCTCACTGCCCCCAAATCTCCTCCTCTCCTATCCTGACCTGGCTGTCAAAATTACAACGAAACTCTCACACCACCCTGGACATATTGGCACCACCCCACACACCGTACAACAGAGTCAGACGCCGGCAGCCTTGGACACACCTCAGACTCGGTTCCCTGCAACGATGCTCCAGGGGGTGCTGAGCGTCTGTGGAGAAAGTCGAAGCGCCCTGCAGACTTTCTCCACTACAAATCATGCTCAGGACTTATCACACTGCCCTTCACAGCGCCAAAAAAAAATATTTCACCTCCCTCTTTCTCAACCTTACACAACAACCCAAACGCCTGTTTGACACCATCCACTCCCTTCTCAAGCCTAAAGTCAGGTCCCGGTCTCTGACCTCTGTGCTGAGGACCTGGCCACTCACTCAAAGACAAAATTGACAGTATCCGGCATAACATCTCATCACAAACCCAAAGCAGAACCCATCCTGTCCCTCCCCGCACACCCTTTCTAGTGTGTTCTCAGCTCTTAAACCCAACGACAGAAGAAAAAGTATCCAGGCTTCTCCTGTCTGCTCATACCACCACCTGCTCTAGACCCCATTCCCTCCCACCTTCTCCAGTCTATTTTCTCCAGCTATCCTCTCTCACCTTACTGCAATCTGTAACCTCTCTTCTCCACTGGGATCTTCCCATCCTCCTTTAAACAGGCTACTATAACTCCCCTACTAAAAAAAACCTCCCGGACCCATTTCCTGTGCTGCCAACTACCGACCAGTCTCTCACCATCCCTTTATCTCTAAGCTCCTGGAACGCCTCGTCTACTCTCGCCTCATCCGCTATCTCTCTGCTAACTCTCTTCTGGATCCTCTCCAATCAGGTTTCCGCTCTTTACAAATCCACAGAACTGCTCTAGTTAAAGTCCCCTTAACGATCTCCACCTGCTAAATCACAGGGCAAATACTCGTTTTTTGGTTCTTCTGGATCTCTCTGCAGCATTTGACACTGTTGATCACCATCTTCTCCTCAGCATGCTCAGCACCATTGGCATCCAGAACACTGCTCTCGCTTGGTTCTCTTCCTACCTCTCTGACCGCTTCTTCAGTGTCTTATTTGCAGGTTCTACTTCCTCTCCTCTCCCTCTTGCCGTGGGGTCCCTCAGGTGTCAGTTCTTGGTTCCCCTCTCTTCTCAATCTATACAGCCCCCCTTGGCCAAACCATCAGTAGATTTGGCTTCCAGTACCTACCTCTCGCTGATGACACTCAATTATACAAACCCCTTCCCGAGACCTCACTCCCCGCCCTGCTACAAAACATCCAGTGACTGTCTGTCCGCTGTCTCTGACATCATGTTCCTCTCTCTATCTCCAACAAACCTCACCAAAACCGAACTTCTTGTTTTTTCCCCCATCTCTAACCAACCCCCATCTGCTATTTCTCTCTCAGTTTTGTGGCATCACCATAACACCTAGGCAGCAAGGCCCGATGTCCCTTTGGGGGTTTTTCTAGAACTCTGATCTGACCTTCACCCCATATATTCCATCCCTTGCCCGCTCCTGTCACTTGCACCTAAGAACATCTCCAGAATCCGTCCTTTTCTCACTTTTTGGAAACAACTCAAACTCTCATTGTTGCTCTTATTTCCTTCTCCGTCTTGACTACTGTAACTCCTTGCTTATCGGTCTCCCTCTCTGTAAACTCTCCCTCTCCAAAACTATCCTGAATGCAGCAGCCAGGCTTGTCTTTCTCTCCAGCCGCTATACTGATGCCTCTACCCTGTGTCAGTCACTGCACTGGTTGCCCATCCCCAATACAGAATACCCGCATAAACTAATCACTCTCACTCATAAAGCTCTCCAAAAGTGCTGCACCCCCATTACTCTCCTCCCTCATCTCTGTCTACCACCCTGCCCGCTCTCTCCGCTCAGCTACGGGCATCAAACTACAGACCACAATCATCCGAACCTCCCAAGCCCGTCTTCATATTTTGCACGTGCTGCACCCATTCTCTGGAACTTTCTACACGTACCCTCAGGCACAATCCTAGCCTTCGCAGTTTTAAGAGTGTCCTGAAAAAACATCTTCTCAGGCAGGGCCCACCAAAACCACTAATTGCTAACCCACACCTTCTATCACACACATTTTGTCACTCCCTACACTTTGGGCACTCACAGGCACTTATCTGTATATAGATGTACAGTCATGGTGGCAGGTTCACCAAATTTTTATGTAAACCTCCCCATTTTATAAAGCATGGGGTGGGCCATTGTAAATTTAGCACTTCTCCCCCTTTGTTTCCCCAGGCACCCTCTTAGATTGTAAGCTCTTGCGAGCAGGGCCCTCACACCTTGTGTCTCACCTGTAAGTTGCTTTCACTGTGTAATGTCTGTCTTTTGTCTGTAATTATACCCTCTACATTGTAAAGTGCTGCGAAATATGTTGGCGCTATATAAATAAAGATTATTATTATTATTATTATTATATAGGTGTCGCCTTTCATTTTACTTCTGCCTGTGATGATAATGAGGAGACTGTTGAATGATCTCTGTAGGACAGGAAATGTCAGCCTATTATTAGGCTCAGTGGCCAAAGTGAAGACTTTGGGCAAGATGTCCGAAAATTGGCGGTGCTCCTTTTCCTTTTTTAGGCGCATTAAATAAGTGTAAAGTGTGTCGGTAAGTCGAACCCCATCAAAAATCTGGCGTCAGGTATATCTTGCATAGTAAACATAATGCGCCTAAAAATGATGCATTTCACATTTTACAAGTATGTGTTAGGCGCATTACAAGTATGTGTTAGGCGTAGTTTCATAGACTATGATAAGTTATAATGATAAGCTATGCGCCTCCATTCGCGATGTGCCTCGATAGGGGCATTACATACTCTACCAATGAAATGTTTTTTTGCCGCAATTTGCGCTAATCGAGGTACATAGCTTATCATTACAAGTCTATGAAATGCGCCTAACACATACTTGTAATGCGCCTAACACATATACACTTGTAATATTGTGCTATGCGCGTCAATAAGCGAATTACATTATGGAGGCGCACAGTGCATCATTTTTAGGTGCATTACAATGTGTCGGTCCCGGCATATAATGCCTAGTTTTGGTGTACGACAGTTCATTTACATCCAAAATATGGCGTCAAAAGCGGTTTTAGCGCAATATAGACCAAAAAACTGGCGTTGGCGTGTTGGGAAATGTCGCCCTTTGTGTTCTTAACCATAGATCATAACATGCATAAATTAAAATAAAATTACAAAAATGAATTTAGGGATGTAAGCATATGGACATGTTAACAATGTATGTTGGCAGCTTTCCTGATGTACCTGTAAATGAACATCACAAATGTTATCTGAACCCAGCCTCCAATACTAATCTACATAGATTCCTTGAGGAAGCGATATTGTGGCGAAACGTGCGTCGGGGTGGCATGTACAACCTATAACATCTTTGGTAAGCAGTTTGATCATTATACTTATACCTATTACGATTTAAAGGACTATTCACTTGAAGTGTCTTCTCCCAGTAAGGCGTTATTATATATAGATAGAGTGTACTATTATATGTAGTCCCCTTGATATATTTTTATATGCATTAATGTTTAGAGGACTAATATATGGTATCATTGATTAAATCTATCCTGATAACCTTGTTATTATATCTGTATGTACGGGTGTTGGTGGTTGTACATATAGTCCTGAGTATTATATGGTTTGTTATGTACTGTAGATTTGGTCCTGCATACATTTATTTATTAGGATATGTACTTTGCCGTTGTGTCGGATTTTTCATTAAACACTAATTTTTGTACATCGAATTTTTAAATAAGTATGAATAAAGCAATTTTGATATTTTATCCTATACTCTCTGGTTTTTCTTTGGATTTGATATAGATTTCTAGAGAATTAGAATATTTGTCAAACATAGGTGCAATCAATTGGTGCAGACCTACTGTTAGTATTAGCGACTAATTTTAGTTCAACTGGTTTTCATTGCCATATTTGCAATGTCCATTTCCTCAATGTATGTATTTGCTTTTAACTTTTTCTCTCGGTGGAAGAAGTTGCAGAATATTAATTTTGCATTGCAGCTCCTAAGTGATAGCTTTCTGTGTAATAGATGCACAGGGGGGCCCATCAGAGCAAAAGGCGTTGGAATCTATAACATTCACATTTCTAGAAAAAAAAAATCATCTGGAAAGAGATTGTCCATAGTATATAATCCCTTAAAATTAAAAAATGCTTGTTGAGAGTACTATAGAAGGCATGAAACTAGAAATAGTCACTTGAAGTTTCTGGCCCAAAGCCTGAGGCTGCACTGTTGTCGGAGTCTAATGAAAACATTTCTTCTTCCCGATTTTTGTGCGATGGTTAGGTGCAGGCTCCTGCTCTAACAGACCAGACCTCCTCTTGGACTGAATGGCTGGCAAGTACATTACCACTACAGGAGTAACTGCTCCAGAGATAACAGAGCACTATTGGAGGACCTTCTTCTTAATGTGCTTTTTTCTTAAAATAGAAAGGACTGTACTCATAGCTTGTAAAAATATATTTTTTCAATTGTTAAATAATAAAATAATAGCCTGGCTTCATTATGTCACACTTTAAGGGTATGTTCACACAATGTATTGCAGTATGCGCCGCAATACATCATGTGTTTTGGGAGCTCGCACTGATCAGCGCGTACTCCCGAGGTGCGGGGGGAGAGGGGGGAGGGGGTCAGCAGCCCACCGGCCCCATAGACATGAATTACTCACGGCGCTGACATGTCACTTATCTCCCCGCACATACAATACGATCGTATTGTACACACGGGGGGAGGAGGCGTAATCCATAGTTCTCTATGAGAGCTATGGATTACCGTAATTGTGCCGCGCATCTCGCCGTGTATAAAGCGCAAATATGCAGCGAAATGCATGCCGCAATTATGCCGTGTGAACATACCCTAAGATTGAACTTTAAATATATTTATAGCTTCTGCTTCTTAAGGATATATCAGAAGGATTCATGATAACAAAAAAAATAGGGATTTATTGCATTCTTTACCAAAGTTGTAAAATTACAAAAAAAACATAGAAATTATAGCTGACATTAGTTAGTTTGTATATTGGGCCTCTGTGAGTGTGTGCGGGTCCTTTCTCCTCATCTGTGCTTCTTTAGACCTTCTTGCATCATGTGTCATGGTTTCAGATTATTCCATCTTCCACATGGATCCCACAAGGTCATCCTTCTTGCCACCCCCTTTACATATTCCATCTGTCATATATTGTGAGGAATAGGCATACCTAACAGTACATTAGTTCTTATGTACATATATAGCAATATTTTAAAATATCCCATACTGTATACTAGTTCTGTCCAGCTCCAACCCACGTCACTAAAATAGATATGCGTGAAGCCTGTCGTGTTAGCGCTTTAAATTTACTCTTATGTTAACATTGTATCAGAACAGATCACATTCTCATCCATGCTC
>JAODAL010086854.1:0-10118 GCA_025379985.1 Phyllomedusa bahiana | reverse complement strand
TGGGATAGTCAAAATTTTGTATTACAGTGACTGCACAGCAGAATATGGGCAGTCTGGAGGAAAATACGGGTAACTCAGGTCAGTCAGGAAAAGTAATGTAGTACGGGGGACTGCACCAGAGAATGTAAAAGGCGCTTGGAGGATAATCGGTGTAACTCGGATCAGTACAGGATAAGTATGAAATGTACATTTGACTGCACCAGCAGAATAGTGACTGCAGCTCTGGGGATAATACAGGATGTAACTCTGGATCAGTACAGGATAAGTAATGTATGTACAGTGACGCGCCACCCAGAATAGTGAGTGCAGCTCTGGAGGATAATACAGGATGTAACTCACAGGATCAGTAATGTATGTACAGTGACTGCGCCAGCAGAATAGTGAGCGCAGCTCTGGAGGATAATACAGGATGTAACTCACAGGATCAGTACTGTATGTACAGTGACTCCGCTCTATATTGGTCGGGTCATGCTCAGTTCTTCTTTCCTGAATGGAGGGGACAGTCCGGCCTCAGAAAAGTGGAAGTGAGAGCGGATCTGTGTGGCTCGCCGCCTCCGAGTGCCTGAGAGTGACCACAATGCGCCTCATTCATAGCGATGAATGGTTTCCGGCCTCGGGTCACACATTCGCAGTCGCACCTTCCTGGTATTTTCCTTCCCGCCCTGTAATTCAGCACAGGACGAGCCCGCGGCTATCAGCAGCGACAGCACTCGGCTCTGCTACATAGCTGTGCTGCGTTAAGTAACCACTACCCAACTTAAAGGAACACAGCACCGGAAAAACTATGGTCCTGGTAGGTGCACAGCCTTATGGGTAGTAACATTTATGGTGCCCCCTGCAGGAGATCACGGCCACTGCTGTCGGCCATGATGCTGT
This sequence comes from Phyllomedusa bahiana, assembly GCA_025379985.1. Taxonomy (NCBI): domain Eukaryota; kingdom Metazoa; phylum Chordata; class Amphibia; order Anura; family Hylidae; genus Phyllomedusa; species Phyllomedusa bahiana. The sequence continues at coordinate 9,242 of JAODAL010086854.1, read as the reverse complement.
GTATGGTCGGGGCTCTGTCCTGTGTTGTCGCTTATGGGGTAATGGGTGACGTCACCGATATGAGGCACAACCACAAGGTTACATGAGACGGCGTCGCCGCGCAGCCCCGCGCTAATGAGCGCCATATGGTGATCACACGACTGACGTGGAGGCTCGCGCGCCCTCCCCTGACACAATTACCCCGCAGTCAGCTGACGGCCCAGGGTCGCGTCGCCTGCTAAGGAGACGATCCTGCAGAACATGACACAATCCTCACCCGGCAGAGATCCGCGAAACAGAGAGGACGCAATAAAATGTAACAATGTATATAACGAGGGGGGACGGGAGGTAACAATGTATATAACGAGGGGGGACGGGAGGTAACAATGTATATAACGAGGGGGGGGGGGAAAAGGGGAAAACATGAAATTTTTCGGGGGGGGAGGGGGGTAACAATGTATATAACGAGGGGGGACGGGAGGTAAAAATGTTTTAAAAAAGGGGAGGGGGTGGGGGGAACAATGTATTAATGAGGGGGGAGGGTGGAAAATGTATTAACGAGGGGGGGAGGGGGGAGGTAACAATTTATATAACGGGGGGGACGGGAGGTAACAATGTAATAACAGGGGGGAGGGGGGAAACCAATGTATATAAAGGGGGGAGGGGGGTAAAAGTTATAACGGGAGGGACGGAGGAAAAAATGTTATAAAGAGGAGGGGGGGGGGGCGGGGTAACAATTATTAAGAGGAGGGACGGGAGGTAACAATGTATATAACGAGGAGGGACGGGAGGTAACAATGTATATAACGAGGGGGGACGGGAGGTAACAATGTATATAACGAGGGGGGACGGGAGGTAACAATGTATATAACGAGGGGGGACGGGAGGTAACAATGTATAAAAAGTGGGGACGGGAGGTAACAATGTATATAAAGAGGAGGGACGGGGGTAACAAGTTTAACGGGGAGGGGAGGGAGGAAACAATTATTAACGAGGAGGGGGGGGGGTTAAACAATGATAAAAGAGGAGGGCGGGGGTTAACAAGTAAAAACGAAGAGGGGGGGGGGGTAACAATGTATATAACGAGGGGGCACAGGAGGTAACAATGTATATAACGAGGAGGGACGGGAGGTAACAATGTATATAACGAGGGGGGACGGGAGGTAACAATGTATATAACGAGGAGGGACGGGAGGTAACAATGTATATAACGAGGAGGGACGGGGGTAACAATGTATATAACGAGGGGGGACGGGAGGTAAAAGTTTTAAACGAGGAGGGCGGGGGGTAACAATTATAAAACGAGGGGGGAGGGGGTAACAATGTATATATAGAGGAGGGACGGGGGTAACAATGTATATATAGAGGAGGGACGGGGGTAACAATGTATATAACGAGGGGGAACGGGAGTTAACAATGTATAAAACGATGAGGCACGGGATAAAATGTAAAAAAAGAGGGGGGGGAGGTAAAATGTTTAAAACGGGAAGGGACGGGGGAAAAAATGTAAAAAACCGCGGGGGGACGGGAGGTAACAATGTATATAACGAGGAGGGACGGGGGTAACAATGTATATAACGAGGGGGGACGGGAGGTAACAATGTATATAACGAGGAGGGACGGGGGGTAACAATGTATATAACGAGGAGGGATGGGAGGTAATGTATATAACGAGGAGGGACGGGGGGTAACAATGTATATAACGAGGAGGGACGTGAGGTAACAATGTATATAACGAGGAGGGACGGGAGGTAACAATGAAGAAAACGAGGGGGAGGGGGGGTAAACATTTATAAACGGGAGGGCCGGGGGGGTAACAATGTATATAACGAGGAGGGACGGGGGGTAAAATGTTAAACGAGGGGGGGGGGAGGAAAACAATGTATAACGAGGGGGGACGGGAGTTAATGATATAAGGGGGGGGGGAAGGGAAACGGGTAAAATGTATAAAGAGGAAGAGGGGGTAACAATGTATATAACGCGGGGGGACGGGAGGTAAAAAATGTTTTTAAACAAAGGGGGACGGGGGGGGGAAACAATGATAAAACGAGGGGGATGGGAGGTAATGTATATAACGAGGGGGGACGGGGGGTAACAATGTATATAACGAGGGGGAGGTAACAATGTATATAACGAGGAGGGAGGGAGGAAAACAATGTTTTATAACGAGGAGGGACGGGGGGGGGACAATGTATTAACAGGGAGGGGGGGAGGTAAGTTTTAAGAGGAGGGGGGGGGGTAACAATTTTTATAAACGAGGAGGAGGGGGGTGACTGTATTAACGAGGGGGATGGGAGGTAATGTTTTTAAACGAGGAGGGCGGGGTTGGTAAAAAAGTATAAAGAGGAGGGGGGGGGGATGGTAACAATGTTTTTTAAACGGGGGGGGAGGGATTAAAAATTTTTTAAAAACGAGGAGGGACGGGGGTAACAAAGTATATAACGGGGGAGGGATGGAGGTAATGTTTAACGAGGAGGGACGGGGGGTAAAAATGTTTATAACGTGGAGGGACGGGGGTAACAAGGGTAAAAACGGGGGGGCGGGGGGTAACAATGTATATAACGAGGAGGGACGGGAGGTAATGTATATAACGAGGAGGGACGGGAGGTAACAATGTATATAACGAGGAGGGACGGGAGGTAACAATGTATATAACGAGGAGGGACGGGAGGTAACAATGTATATAACGAGGAGGGACGGGGGTAACAATGTATATAACGAGGAGGAGGGGGGGGGTAAAAATGTTTTAAAAAGGGGGGGATTGTAAAGCAATGAATTAACAAGTGATTGCTAAATAAAAAAAGGGGGGTATTCAGATCGCTCCGTCCAAACCAAAGGCCGGTTCCACGGCTTATTCAAGCCTATTGGGGCCCGGATTTCGCGCAATTCCGGGCTTGAATAAGGGGGGGGGGGGCGGGGGGCGGGGCGGGGGAGCTGTTCGCCCGGCCCCAAGACAAAAGATTTTTCCACGGGTTTTGCGCCCGGATAATGTGCAGGTCATTTCTTCCCCCCCGGCGGCCCCCGAGCGGGGGGGAGCGACGGAATCCCTAGTTTTTATGAGGTGTGGTTACCGCAGTTTCCGACGGATTGGGCCCTCTGCAGAGCAATCCGGGCGGAGTACGGGGCCAAACCCGTCCCAAATAAGCCGTATTTTAGCGAGGCCAAAACATTGGCAAGCCCCCCGGGGTAAAGGAACCCGGCCCGGCAGTCCGGGGTGTGGTGGTGGAGTAGCAGGGTCCCCAGCTCGTACGCTCTCCCCTCAGTAGCAGGTGTCCCGCTCTGTTGCCTCCTTCTGTAGCAGATGCTCCCGCTCTGTACGCTTCCCCTCTAGTAGCAGGTGGTCCTCAGTCTGTCCCTCTCCTCTCTAGTTGAGGGGCTCCTCGCTTGACGTCCTCCTTCTAGTAGAGGTGCCCCGCTTTTTACGTCCCCCCTCTAGTAGCAGGGGTTCAGCTCTGTACGCTCTCCCTTAAATTGCAGGTCCTCAGCTCTGTACCCCCCTCCCCTCTTGTAGCGATGTCCTCAGCTCTGTCCCTCCTCCTTCTAGTAGCAGATGCTCCTCAGCTCTGTACCCTCCTCCTCTTAGTAGCATGTGCTCCTCAGCTCTGTACCCTCCTCCTCTCTAGTAGCAGATGCTCCTCAGCTCTGTACGCTCCTCCTCTCTAGTAGCAGGTGCTCCTCAGCTCTGTACGCTCCTCCTCTCTAGTAGCAGGTGCTCCTCAGCTCTGTACGCTCCTCCTCTCTAGTAGCAGGTGCTCCTCAGCTCTGTACCGCTCCCCCGCTCTGTACGCTCCTCCTCTCTAGTAGCAGGTGCTCCTCAGCTCTGTACCCTCCTCCTCTCTAGTAGCAGATGCTCCTCAGCTATTTACTCTCCTCCTCTCTAGTAGCAGATGCTCCTCAGCTCTGTACGCTCCTCCTCTCTAGTAGCATACGGGAGAGGGGGGGGGACTCGCGCCTTTTTACGGGAGAGGGGGGGGACTCGCGCCGTATACGGGAGAGGGGGGGGGGACTCGCGCCGTATACGGGAGGGTGGGGGGCTCGCGCCGTTCGGGAGAGGGGGGGGGGGTCGGGCCGTATTCGGGAGAGGGGGGGGGGACTCGCGCGTAAAACGGGAGAGGGGGGGGGGACTCGCGCGTATACGGGGAGGGGGGGGGGGGGACTCGCCCGTATAGGGGGGAGAGGGGGGGGGGACTCGCGCCGTATACGGGGAGGAGGGGGGGGGATGCGCCGTATACGGGAGAGGGGGGGGAACGCGCCGGTATACGGGAGGGGGGGGACTCGCCCCGTTACGGGAGAGGGGGGGGGGATTGGCCGTATAACGGGAGAGGGGGGGGACTCGCGCGGTATACGGGAGTATGGGGGGGGGGACTGCGCCGTATACGGGAGAGGGGGGGGACCCGCGCCGGTATACGGGGAGAGGGGGGGGGGGACTCCCCGCGTATAGGAGAGGGGGGGGGGGGATTTCCGGCCGGTATGGGGAGAGGGGGGGGGACTCGGCCGTATACGGGAGAGGGGGGGGGGACTCGCGCCGTAACGGGGAGAGGGGGGGGGGATGCGCCCGTATACGGAGAGGGGGGGGGGAACTCGGCCGTATACGGGAGAGGGGGGGGGGACTGCCCCGTTTAGGGGGTGGGGGGGGGGGGACTGGCCGTATACGGGAAGGGGGGGGGATCGCGCCGTTGGGAGAGGGGGGGACGCGCCGTTAGGGAGAGGGGGGGACTCGCGCCGTATACGGGGGAGGGGGGGCCCTCGGCCTTTGGGAAGGGGGGGCTGGGCCCCGTATAGGGGGAGAGGGGGGGGGGCTGCGCGTATACGGGGGGGGTGATGCGGTATATGGCGGGAGGGGGGCTCACGCTGTAAGGGGGGGTGTGGGATATGGGGGAGGGGGGGCTCACGCTGTATACGGGGGGGTGATGCGGTATATGGCGGGAGGGGGGGCCCCGGGCGATACGGGAGGGGCTCCCCGGTGTATACGGGGGTGATGCGGTATATGGCGGGAGGGGGCTCACGCTGTATACGGGGGGGGGATGCGGTATATGGCGGGAGGGGGGGCTCACGTGTTACGGGGGGGTGATGGGTTTTTATATGGGGGGGGGGGGGGGCTCAGCTTTTACGGGGGGGTGATGCGGATAGGGCGGGAGGGGGGCCCGCTGAAAGGGGAGGGGGCTCACACTGTATACGGGGGGTGATGCGGTATATGGCGGGAGGGGGGCTCACGCTGTATCGGGGGGGGGGGGCCCCGCTGTATCGGGGGGGGGGCTCAATGTTTAGGGGGGTGATGGGTATAGGGGCGGGAGGGGGGGTCACGTGTTGGGAGGGCTAGTGTAACGGGGGGGTGATGCGGTATAGGGCGGGAGGGGGGGGGTCACGCGTATAGGGAGGGGGGGGCTCACGCTTGTATAGGGGGGGGGGGGGGGTGATGCGGTAAAAGGGGGGGAGGGGGGGGGGACAGCATCCAGGGGGTGTATCATACATTAAAAATCATAAAATACCTTTCATCTCAATTACACATCAGGAGGCCTTAGCGCCCCTATTCCTTCCCCTCCCCCCCTCCTCACTGCGCTCAGGAGCCGGACCCCCTGGAATTTTACAAACCAAGAAGCCCCCTTTTTAAACCCAGGGTGTGGAGTCGTGGGTCTGGTGTCATAAAAGGGACCGACTCCCAAAATTTTTAAAAAGTTGGTTCCGTTAGTCGATGCAAAGAGAAAAGAGGAGTTGGGTGGGGCCCGGTTTGCTGCTGTCCCATTCTTCAGCCTTGTCACTGGGATGTAATTGAGCAGGGCGGCAAAGCACTGCCTAGGGAAAAGACCGCCCCCGGGGGAAACAGATTTCAGCAAATGTTTCCCCGTTCTCAAAGAGAAGAAGATAAACCCTTATCAGAATGATGTGGCTGAGATTCCTTTATCCCCTACATTGTTGAGTGTTGCCTTGTGGTCACTGCTTTGCCCCAACCCCCCGTTAGTGTAGAGAGGCCGCTCTAGCCGGGAAAAATAAGGATCAGTGTGAGGTCATGTATGCAGGAAAAAATAGAAAAAAATTTCCTTTAAAATCTAACTTTTTTAAGCAATCTTTTTAAAAATGCTTCCCCTTTTCTACAGTTGGGACAACCAACGTGAAAAAAAAAAGTGAAAATCTGTCTCCTTTACTAAATTTATGGTTTTTTGTTCCAATGCGGAGAACCCGCCCCCCAAAAAGGGCGACCCCACCCCCAGTACCCCGGATTTTCCTCAGATTTACCCTACCCTTCCTATTAGTAGGGGGGGTAATTTGTCAAAGGTGTAAGGGAACACTTGAAAGTTTGGGTTTTATATCTTAAAAGATGTGGGTTTATCAATAAACCTATATCCCAAAAAAGGGCTTTATATCAATCAACTATTTTTATCCCCCTTAAAATATGGTGTTATTAATACACCCATATCCCCCCAAAAAAAGGGTTTTTTATAATACAACATATATCCCCAAAGCGTTTCGTCCCAAATTTCCCGGGACCCCCCTCAGTGAGTCAACCCCAAAGTTAAGTTATATTCACCTTTTATCAACAATACATTTCAAAAAAAGTACCTGAAAACCCCCACCCTAATCCCCCTTTTTGGAAAGGGAAAAAAATCAATTGGTACCTACAGGGATGGTGTCCCCCTTATATCAATCTGAAAAATGATCAAAAATATAGCAATGAGAAAAAGAAAAATATCACCCATACCCCATAACAAAGTACCCAAAAATTTCCACATGAAACCTCTGAAGCAAAGCAATGAAGGTACCTGCAAGGTTTTTTGGGGGCATCCTCCCGATGGGGAACAAAAAAATGTTTGGGGCCAAAAATGTCCCCCCATAGATGGGAAAAAGGAGGTATTTTAAAACCCTTTCCCCGCTTCTCCCCCAAGCAGAAACGCCCCCTATCTCCTGCTTTGCACTATAGACCTGTAATCCTTTTCAACGATAATGCATCCGGGGTTACCAACAAGTACCCCCGCAATTTTGCCGGGTTTGAAAAGGGCTGGCCGCGCCGCTTCGACATGCCTATGGCATGCGCTGAAGGAATGATTGATCGGTTGCGCATGGAAATCCCGGTCGCCCTAGATAAAACGGTCCGGTCAGAAGCATAAATAGCTGTTTCCGGTACACGTCACTAGATGCCCCCCAAAGTACTATGTTCAAAATAAGCTGCGTCTGTGCCCCAGATTAGTGCAAAAAATCCCTAGAATTGCATAAAAAAATACTAAGTTACTGGTCGGTGAATCAGTGATTTTAAAAAACCAATTTTCTGGGAAATATTTAGAAAAGTTTTGGGAAAAAATTTCCCGGGAGTCACCTGACCGGAGGGGGGGGAATTTTGCGTTAGGGGGGACGGGCGAGGACCCCTGTGACAGCGGGTGTCCCCTCTGCTGCCCCAGAAAAATCATGGTGTGTGGGCGGGGGCCCCCAGTCCCCAAAACCCCCAAAAAAACAAGCAGCCGGGCCACCACAACATGCACACCCCGGGGCGTCGCCAAAGACACCCAGCAAGAGGTGATAAGCGGAGCCCGGGCCGTCAGCCGCTCCTCTCCTGCTCAGGTTTCAGTGAATGACAACCCTCCTGATGTTCCTCGGTTAATAAACCTATTTCAGCCCCGTCTGGCTTCTACATCTGAAGGGTTGTTACAATTTTTAGTAAGATAAAAAATATCCCTGGAGTCCCGGACAAAGGGTTTTTGCCTCTTCCGTAATCTGATGATACAATGTGAAAAACTTCGCCCTTGCGCGGTGGGTATAAATTTTTTTTTGTTTTTTTTAAATTTCGTTTATGACAGCAAGCGGGGTTTTTAAAAATCTCTTGCACTTAATGACGGTATATAGGGAAAGAAATTTTTTGGTAGTGATGTGACCGAGCTCTGAAAGGGAGGAATAGTCGGGGTTTCGTGGTTGGCATGCGCCCGGCCCCTTTTTTGAAGGGACGCTGCCATCAGAAGAGCGCATCTTTTTAAAACCAATATTCCTGGAAAACTTTTTTTTTTCTTTTTGCAATTTTTTTTATTTTTATTTCTGCAGTCCCATGCAACTAAAAAATACACGCAAAATATAGCCCTTCTCTAGCTGTGAGAGCAAACTTTTGTCCGGCAGAGCAGACTAATCTGAATTTACTGCAGCTTATCTCTATGTCGTCTCATTACAAATAGTAGATAATGACATACTGTTTTCAAGACCAGGGATAGATAAGATTAGACCACAGGGCAATGACAGGAGCAATACATGAAGTTTAGAGTGGGCAAACCTCACTTTACTACAGCTTCTGCTTATCTCTATGTCGCCTAATTACAAACAGTAGGTAATGACATAATGATCACTATTGTTTTCTGGACAGGAATAGATTAGATTAGACTACAGGGCAATGACAGGAGCAATACATGAAGAATAGAGTGGGCTAACCTCACTTTACTACAGCTTCTGCTTATCTCTATGTCGCCTCGTTATAAATAGTAGGTAATGACATAATGACTGCTCTATTGCACTCTCCACAGAGATAGATAAGATTAGACCTAGGGCAATGACAAGAGCAATACATGGGGGCAATGACAAGAGCAATACATTAAGTTTAGAATCAGCAGAGTGGGCTAATCTCATTTTACTGCAGCTGCTGCTTATCTCTATGTCACCTCCTTATAAATAGTAGGTAATGACATAATGATCGCTCTATTGCGCTCGCCACAGTGATAGATAAGATTAGACTATACCATAAGCAATACAAGATAGGAAAATCGGGTCATCCTTTTCTGCACTGGGGAGGGGCAGGGGGGAGAGAAAGACGGGGGTCCTCACACTTATCAGGTTGTTGCTGATAATACTTACACTTCTCACACAAGAAAGAAGGAGCATCAAGCGATCTTCCCACTGCTGCTACCAGAGCTCACAGAAGGGAAGTCAGGGAGAAACATTGCTATGGGCTCCAGCTGCTCACTATGGGTGCCAATTGGTTGCTATGGGCTTTGATTGGTCGCTATGGGCTTTGATTGGTCGCTATGGGCTCTGATTGGTCGCTATGGGCTCTGATTAGTAGCTATGGGCTCTGATTGGTCGCTATGGGTTCTATGGTGATTGGCGGCTATGGGTTCTGATTGGTCGCTATGAGCTCTGATTGGTGGCTATGGGCTCTGGTTGGCAGCTATGGGCTCTGATTGGTAGCTATGGGCTCGGATTGGTGGCTATGGGCTCTCATTGGTTTGTATGGGCTCTGATTGGTCACTTTGGGCTCTGAGTGGTCGCTATGAGCTCTGATTGGTCGTACCTAT
>JAODAL010086853.1:0-10118 GCA_025379985.1 Phyllomedusa bahiana | reverse complement strand
TCTCATTTTTGAAGCGAAAAGGTGACAGATTGACGAAATATAATTTTGGGGAAAGATTCAGTAGAATTTGTAATTCATTTGTTTAACTATCTGAATTTTTTGGCTTAGGAGTGTAGTGGGGGGTCTTATCGGGTGCTGACAGCCTTCCTTGTATGAGTGTTCATACACTGGTAAGACTGCCCATTGGACTCCTTAACCCAGAATAAGCAGAATGAATTACAAATTCTACTGAATATTTCCCCAAAAAACTAGATAGAAGTCTGCTCAGCTTCTTGCACTCTATAGCCTGCTGCAGGATAGCATGTTCAGGACACGTTTACTTTAATTACGTATATTCTTCTAGGCTGTGAGCAACCACTAAGGTCTCGTTTGTCTTACTTGGATACTTGAAATGTACCTTTCAATTACCATTTTATCGACACTTGTACTTCTTTCTTATTGACCTACTTTTCAGAATGTTTACTGGAACTTGAGCCGGTAATTAGAAAATATGATGATATCTCAATACTGGAAGGGATACTGCAAATTAAAAAGGTAAGTTACCACTTTTAAAAGCTAAAAAATATAAACACACTAACATATACTTTATGGTACACTGCTCAACCAAAATGTTGATTATCTTTTGGCAACTGTACCTGTCAAGGGGTGATATATATTGGATAGAACATGAACCATCTGTTCTTGAAGTTTATGTGTTGTAAGCAGGACAAATGAGAGAGTTTAATGATATAAGGGACTATGATACGTGCCATATTATGATGGCAAGACAACTGGATCAAAACACATGAAAAATGGCAAATTTTGTAAGGGGTACAGATATACAATGGTTAGTACCTAGCAAAAGTAGTCCAAGAAGTGACAAATGGTGAACCAACAACAGGGTCACTGTCCCTCAAAGGTTATTGGTGCGTATAGGGTTAAAGGTTAGACCGCTGGTAGACAAAATTACAGATACTTATAATGGCGTAAGTGGAAGAAAAAAAACAAGAGTGTTCCTTTAAGCTTTTTACTGTTCTGACGTTAGTTATTAAAACTGCCACTGAATTGCTGGCAGGGATCTGGCATGCAGGGATCTCTCTTGCATATTTTCTGGCATTGCCTAGTCTTACAACAATTTTGGACAGACACTTTTTTATTAACTTCTAAATTTGCTCAAATACGGTGTCCAGAATCTCCAGAATTTGCTTTATTTCTAATTGTTATAAGCATGATTCCACTTTTAAAAAGGACCGTGGTGTGTCATATCCCTCACGCAGCTAGACTGGGCATCACTAGACACTGGAAGTCCAGAGATCCCCCTTCAATTTCGGAAGTTTTCGAAATAGTATCTACAAATTGTTTATACAAAAACATATTAGCATACCGGACGGGAAAGGCTTCAAAATTCTTTTCATTGTGGTCTTCGTGGATTGCTGTTAACCCCTTCTTGAAAAATGTAGTTGTCCTCCTCTTTCCTAAGTTTATTTTATATTTTCCCAACAAATGTAATGTTTTTGTATAGATTAATTGTTCTTGACAACTATGTGATACCTTTGATCCACTTTATGCATTGTCTATTACTTTTTGTCTACATCTGTTACAAATAGACAAACATTGCCAATGTTCTTATGCTTTAATACTTGCTATCATGTTGCCAATGTCTTTATGCTGTAATATAGAATGGTGATTGACTGCACACAGAAACTTTTTTATGATGCAAAATGATTCATTTAATCACATTTCCATATATTTACAGGCTCCAGTAATTCAAGGCAAAAAACAGGTGACTTGACATAATCGATGTTTCGGTCGGCAAAGACCTTTATCAAACAGTCACAGGTCTGTGACGAGTCTCCACACTGAGAATGGTGTCTGGGTTCGCTCTGGAACTCTCCTGCTGACTGTGCGAACCCAGACACCATTCCCAGTGTGGAGACTCGTCACAGACCTGTGACTGTTTGATAAAGGTCTTTGCCGACCGAAACGTCGATTATGTCAAGTCACCTGTTTTTTGCCTTGAATTACTGGAGCCTGTAAATATCGCAATTTATGGATATATGATTAAATGAATCATTTTGCATCATAAAAAAGTTTCTGTGTGCAGTCAATCACCATTCTATATATGGAGGACTTGTTCCTACCTTGACTTGCACCATTTACTGGACTGTCCTGATTGGTGTGCCTCCCCTATTTCTTTATGCTGTAATAGTTACTATCATATTACCAATGTGTTTTAATTCTTGCTATCATATTCCCAATAGTCTTGTGCTTTACTACTTGCTATCATATTGCCAATGTATCTATACTACAATTATTGATGCTTAGAGTTCTATTGCCATAATCTACCTGCGTTCATAATTGATATCCTTTTGTCATGTCTATCACAGGTTGTCAACATGTTTTGTTATTGTACGATAATCTTTAATAAAAATTTATTGATGGAAAATTGCCACTGAATATAAAATTTTCTACAGTCTGGGCACTGTATTTTATCATATTTTTGTGAAAATATAATATATTCTTTCCTAGGCCAGAAATAATATTTGCTGTATGCCTTCATCAAGTCAGCCAGTGAGAGATTGCATACTTACACGAAAGTCAGGTCAGAGCAGTAGTCTGGTAGGTGATGAATCTTTTGTTCTTTATGTGCAATAAATGTCAAAAGTTATCTGTGAAGAATAAATGAGTCACCTGGCAAGACAATAATCTGGGGCCTATTTCTATAGTTGGCAATGTGTCCAGATATTTTACCTGGGAAGGATTTAAGAGCAATATAGGTTAATTAGGTGGGATGGGGAAAAAAGAAAAAAAATATATATTTATCTACCAGTCCCCTACATTCCCCTCTACATTCTCGTCCTAATACCAAAGAGATGCTTGCGTTCAGTTGAAAGTGGACAACCCCCTTAACCCTTGAAGTTTAAAGGGCTTATTCGGGAGTTTTCTTTTGCCTCTTTTGTATTTATAATCCACTTTTTGCAGTGAAACTCCCTGCTTTTGGGAGTGTCAGATGTTCTCCAGCTTCTCTTTCCTACAACTCCTAGACTCTACTGCAGTTGTAATCTAGGACTTTCCTCCACAGTTATCATTGCTAGGGTTTTTGTGCTGACATTAATGTGTAATCCCCTCAAGCTTTGTACTTGCTGTCATGATAATGATGATAGCTAAGACTCATGAGTCACTGTGTAAGCTGTACAGAGTTGCAGTCATCATTTTCACGACAGCAGTACACAGCCCTCCAGCTCTGAATTGCTGTCCACTGCTCCCATTACTGTTAGTAAGTCCTGCCAGCCAGACTCAAAAGATAAAAAAAAGTCCCCGTCTTCTGTAATTACTTTAATGGATTTACTTCTATTCACTTTCAAACTACAGGCTGGAAAGAGTGAATACAGCCAGATCATTCTCTGCTCAGGTCAGGCCTACTACTTCCCCAATGTATAATTCACAAAGATCTCCTCAGGGGACAGGTAGGGGGACACACATGGACCAAAGGGTAAAAAATACACACATATTCGAATGAGTAGAGTGTACATTTTGTATGTCCTGTAGGTACACTGGATAGAAAGCATATTTAGTTAATTGACACCACAAAAAACATTATCTCAAAAACAACAGTGTATATGGTGACCCAACAGATGTGAGCAGAGTATACCTGAGCTGATGATTTCTGGCATCCCATGAATCTCCTTACAATCAATCTCTGTTGAGTACCCAGTCATACGCTGTGATGGCCGCACCTGGCCTTGCCTTGCTTAAACCTCACACACTATCCTACCGATTATATTGGTACCCCGCCTGTTCAGGTAAGCTTTCTCCATAACATTGATTGCAAGGAGATTCCTGGGATGCTTGACATCATCAGCTCAAGTAAACTCTGCTCACATATGTTGGGTCACCATATAGACTGTTGTTTTGAGATATTGTTTTTTATAGTATATTTGGTAATAATCTTTATTAACCTTTGCTACATGTTTAAAGGTAATAATTGTGGTAAGAAAACCCTTATAAGACACTAGTATTACTCATCCTTTCAGTATGAGAATTATTCAGGACTGGATATCTACCAGAATTTGTCATACAACTTTACTTTTGTCTTTTATTTTGCATTAGGTGTCCAGGCAAGGTTGTCCTAGCATAGTTTCCAGACCTCAATGTTTTCCAAACGGTATGTATTTTATAGCAAGTAATTTAGGTTTAAAAGGAACCTTTTAAGTTGTTCTTGCTACCCTATCTGAGAGCAGGATATGATAGAGTGAGAGAAGCTGAGCTCTGTGACATATAGTTGTTATATGATAGAGGAGAGAGCATGAGCACTATGACATATAGGGTTATATGATAAAGGAGAGAAGCTGAGCTCTGTGATATATAGGGCTATATGATAGAGGAAGAGAAGCTGAGCTCTGTGATATATAGGATTATATGACAGAGGAGAGAAGCTGAGCTCTGTGATATATAGGGTTATATGATAGAGGGAGAGGAGCTGATCTCTGTGATATATAGGGCTATATGATAGAGGAGAGAAGCTGAGCTCTGTGATATATAGGATTATATGACAGAGGAGAGAAGCTGAGCTCAGTGATATATAGGATTATATGGACAGAGAGAGAAGAGCTGAGCTCTTGATATATAGGGTATATATAGAGGAGAGAGCTAGCTCTATATATAGATTATGATAGAGGAAAGCTAGGCTCTTTTGATGATATAGGGTAGATATGATAGAGGAAAGAAGCTGGGCTTTGTGATATATATCATATCATATAACCCTATATATCACAGAGCTCAGCTCCTCTCCTCTATCATACAACCCTATATATCACAGAGTTCAGCTTCTCTCCCTCTATCATATAACCCTATATAGCACAGAGCTCAGCGGCTCTCCGCTATCATATAACCCTCTTTATCACAGAGCTCAGCATCTCTACTCTATTATATAACCCTATAGTTCACAGGGCTCAGCTTCTCTCCTCTATCATATAACCCTATATTTCACAGAGCTCAGCTTCTCTCCTCTATCATATAACCCTATATATCACAGAGCTCATCTTCTCTCCCTCTATCATATAACCCTATATATAACAGAGCTCAGCTTCTCTCCCTCTATCATATAACCCTATACATCACAGAGCTCAGCTTCTCTCCTCTATCATATAACCCTATTTATCACAGAGCTCAGCATCTCTACTCTATTATATAACCCTATAGTTCACAGGGCTCAGCTTCTCTCCTCTATCATATAACCCTATACATCACAGAGCTCAGCTTCTCTCCTCTATCATATAACCCTATATATCACAGAGCTCAGCTTCTCTCCCTCTATCATAAAACCCTATAAAAAACAGAGCTCAGCTTTCTCCCCCTCTATCATAAAACCCCAAAAATTTCAGAGCAGTTCTCTCCCTCAAAACATAAAAACCCTATACTCACAGAGCTCAGCTTCTCTCCTCTATATTAACCCAAATTTACCCAAGAGTCAGCCTCTTACTCTATTTTAAAACCCTATAGTTCACGGCCCCCCCAAGTTCCCCTCCCTTTTTCATATAACCCATATATCACAGAGCTCAGTTCCCCTCCCTATCATATAACCCTATATATCGAGAGCCCAGTTTTCTCCCTCTATATATAACTCTATTTATCACAGAGTAGCATTCTCCTCTATTATATAACCCTTTAGTTCACAGGGCCCCCTTCTCTCATCGGGCACATCCGGTTTGGGGGGAAAGAAAAAAGGTTTTTATAACCTTTTTTTTCTTTTTTTTTTTTTTCGCCCCCAAAGAGGGGTTCCCCAACCAGTGATCGGGAGGCATGGGGTGGGCAAGTGGGGCATCAGCATTTGGCTCCTCAGATTTGCCTTTTTGGGGCCTAGTAGTATCAAATTTTAAGTATATTATACCCAAATTTTTAAACTGCAAAGGGCTGAATTTTTTGACATTTTTGGATGGGAAAAATATCCAATTTTTTAAATTAAAAAAAAATAGGGAAAAATTAACAGAAAAAGTGGGAAATTCTGAAATGGGGCCAATTTTAGACAAATGTGGGGTGCAAATCCACCCCTTTGGTTATAGGGAATTTTTTAAACGTTCCATGCCCCATTTTAACAAAATGGGGAAAAATATTCTGCTTAGAAGAATTTTTAAAAGGGAGAACAGCTCTGAATGGGGCCCAATTTATGGACCCGGGGTTTTATTTTTTTTTTTCTGGATTCCCTCTATTTCCCTCATTTAATGGTTTCCCAATTTTACGAATTTCAGGAATGCCTCTTGCACCCTAAAAATATTCCCTAATAAAACAAAATTGGGGCCCAAAATTAAAAAAATACTGAGCTGAAATAAGGCATAGCATAAGACCTTTTTTGTAAAGTAAAGGGTTTCTTCCTTTCCTCCTAGCTTCCGGTTTTGTGGAAAAAAAAGGGCGGGAAAAATTTGCTTTTTGACTTACTCGTTCTCTTTTTGTATTCAAATATTGCTAAAGGGTTTGAACTCTGCGATAAAAGAACCCCCATAGAAATAAATGGGGGGGAGTCGCAAAAGCATACCTTTGGGTTGTTATTGTTCCTAAATGTTCATCATTATGCTCTAATGGGAAACATCTACAAATAGCAAGGGTGGGCGTGATTATCCCCAAAGCTACAAAAAACCCCCCCCACATCTTTTTTTTTTCATTTGGGGGGCCTCTATATATAAAAAAACCCAATCTCCAAGGGGATTCCCCCTTGACTTCCCCCTAAAAAAACTTTTGGAGCGCGCCCCACTTGGAAAAACACCCCAGATTTCCCCCATTCTAAAACAAAGAAATCAAAAGCCCCCCAAAAACCACCCTCTTAAAATGATTTCCTAAAACCCCCAACCCCAAACCCGTTTTTTAAATTTGTTTCCAAAACCCCACAAGAAAGCCCTGCCCCCCCCACCCCCTTTTCCCCCCTTTCCCACCATCCCTTTTGTAGCTATAAGCCCCCCAACTTGGGTAAAGGGGGGCCCCTTTTTTCTCCCCCCGGGTCCCGGTTTTGTTTGGGGAACCCACACCTTGTAATTTGGCCAACCAACCAAAACAAAAAAAAATAAAAATTTTCCAAAACCCTTTCTCATTTTTAAAAACAGGCCGTTTCTGGTTCTCCCCCAAAAGGGGCTTTTAAAAAAAAAAGGGGTTTTAAAAATTAATCTAATGGTTTTTCTTTAAAGTGGCGTGGATTTTCCTCACAATATTTTCCCCATTTGTAAACCCCCTCCCCCTAGGTAAACATGAAAATAGGGGCCCAGAGCGGGGAGCAGACATGGCCAATTTTTTATTTTTAAATAATCCCAATATTTTGTAAAACATTTGGGGGTAGGATATTTTAATTTTTATAAAGAAAAGGGGCTTTTTTTTTTGCTATATTGTTGTTGTGGGAAAATAAAAGGGGGGAAAATGGAAGTAAGGGGTTGAAGGGTAAGCCAATTTCCAAATAGGGGTATCCTCAAAATTTTACGCGTAAGTTATTTTAACCCTCCCGTATATATATTTAACTAAAAAACACACAGTGGGGCCTCGTTTATCAAAACTGTCAAATAATCAAAACTGTTTCGCAGAGCAACCAATCAGAGCTCAGTTTTTAACATTTTTTCCCAACTGCCGGGGAAAAAGAAAGCTATGTTTGTTTGGGTTTTGCTCTGGCCAACAAAATTTTTTAGTTTTTGGGGGGTTTTGATACTTTGGGCCCCAAATGAGGGAGATTTATTCTGACAATTGCTCCAGAATTCTAAGTCCATTTGTGGATAAATCCTGATGTACATGCTTTATGCCACAATATGTATTTTTGACAGTTTTTAGACACTTCTGCCAAAGAGGCATGTCTTCACAGAACGGGCGGGTTTACAAAAAATGAATTAATAAAATTATCATATGGCGACATTAGAACGGGCTCCCCATTTTCGGGTGACTTTGAGCCAAAAAGATTTGAACAGGTGCACTCCCAAAATTTGGCGTGATACGTGCCTTTGTAATGCACCAAAGACACTTTTACGTGCCTTTTACTTTTAGGGGCGTTCTGGGGGCGTCACATCACTTCTTTGGTATTAGACCTTTACGTTCTTTCGCAAATTAGCGCAGAAAAATTTAAAACAGCCAACCGGGGTAAAAGGTTGTGACTGAGCCGACTTGTGGTTTTTCTCTAACTGCCCTGTATGTATGACCTGCAGAAGAACCGCCAGACCAGGGTAAAGGTTTGCTGACCTTTTGTGGTAGGTCTAACCTGCCCGTATGTTGACCTGCAAAAGAACAGCCAGGGGGTAAAGGTGGTGCCGGGCCAGATGTGAGGGCCAACACGCCCTTTTGTATGTGCAAAAAACAGCCGACCGGGAAAAAAGGTGGTGCCGACCAGATTGTGGTTTTGGCTCTACACGCCCTGTATTGTGACCTGCGAAGAACAACCCCCAGGGTAAAGGTGGGCCTGAGCCAGATTGTGTATTGGCACAACTCACTGTATGTATGCCCTGAAAAGAACAGCTCATAATTCTGGGGCGCATCTCACTGCCTTAACGATTTAGAACTGGCCTCTATGCGCCAAATCCCACTGTCCCCTAGTGTCAAAATATTAAACCCGAAAGGGTTTTAATGAATAAACTACAGCCAATAATAGAAAGTATTTTCTTGGGGGACATGTATGATTGGCGCAAAAAGGCCATTCTAAATTCTTTCAAGCAGTTTTAGAAAAGCGCCAAAAAGAAAGCACCTTTCTACTGTGGGTCATAGATTTGGCCATTTTAGTTCCACTATACAACTCAGGCCCCCAGGAAACTACCTTTTAAATGGTCGGCTTTCCAGCATAATGGCCTTGTTTTTGGGCCGTCTAAAGTGTAGAATCATACGGTTTGGTGCACGCCCCAGAACGCCCCCCCATCTTAGGGGCTTGTAAGGTCCGTGTGCACCATAAAATGCCTCTGTTTGGAGTCGCCTCTCATACATAAGAGAAAAAGGGCTGCACCATTTTTTGGGCAAAAGGTACCACAACTGGCCAGCCCCCCTACATAGGTTCACCCTTTTGACTAGACAGTCTAGACCTTCATCAGAGTTATCAACACTATGATAAATCAGACACATTTTTACATGGTTTAGTCTAGGTTTACACTGTCCAAGACAGCATTGATAGATCCAGCCCATTATTCTAATAGTTTGCAGAATGTTATGTAGATGATTTTCTATATTTACGAAGAATTTAATTGTCCAAAGAAAAAAAAATAATTTATCCTGTAACATCCATTGTGCCTGCACAAAGCAAATAACCAGATTTTACCTTTCAAGGTGTCATCCACCTCCAGTTTTGTTAGTGACAGTATGCTGCTGAGCCTTCAAGAAAATAATTTAAAAAAAACATACTCACCTCTACACTGCTGTTCGCTCCAGCAATGCATCTGCCAGTCCTCTCCCTGAGTCTTCTGCTATCCTCCGGCTTTGATGCGCTGCAGCAGTCATGTGAAACTGCCCAATTTCACTGTACAGAAGTGAAGGTTCCAAATATTAGGGTATGTTCACACGGTGTATTGGATATGTTTTTGCAATATGTTAAACGGATTGCGTTAAGCGCATCCAAAAACGTATTTAACAATGCTCAGTGTGATTACATTGATCCAAAAACGTACCACAAAGTGTAGTCCATTTTAAATACGTTTTCTGGACAGCAGAAACGTATCTTTATTGTTTCTATAGGCTTTTTCAATGCGTAAAACGGATCAAGAATTGACTTGTAAATTCTTTAAATGCATATTTTTGCGCAATGCAAAAACATATGTAAAATACGTATCGTCTGAACGACAATATGTATTTTACATTGAAATCGATGTAATCACACTGAGCAATGTTAAATACATTGTTAAATACGTAAAACATACCCTTAACGTCAGGAAGTTCCGTTCGCCTGCAGCTGAAGGACAACAGAAGACGGTGGATACATCACATGGAAACAAATGCCGTACAGAAATACTGCAACATACTGCCACTAAAAATGGGAGAGGTAGACAACCCCTTAAAGTTCTAAACTGCCCTAAAAAAATGACATAGTTACATGATTATTACACTGAAATAAAGGTATAAGTCCATTAAGTGCAGCCTTTTATATTTACAAACATACTCGGAGTGGCCCATAGGGGATGGGAGAAAATTGCCGGGGA
>JAODAL010086852.1:0-10119 GCA_025379985.1 Phyllomedusa bahiana | reverse complement strand
AAACAAATAAAGGCACAGCAAAATTGGTTGAACACCAAAGGTTTTTTCGCTGGGAGGGACAAAGGTGCACAACGTAAAATATGCACAATCCCAAAAAGGGAGTTTTCTTCTATGGTACAGGGGAAAAATTTAAAATTTAACGTATGCCAATTGCATACAAGAAACGTAATATATCTAATCACATGTTCCCTTTGTAAATTACAATATGTGGGTTTGCAGAAAAAAAAATTTTAAAAACCAGAATTTGCAGACATCTATCAGATATAAAAAGAACACCTACAGCTAATGTTTCAGGGCCTCACGCCACTTTTATGAAATTTCATGCAGGAGATACTAGCACATTCCCTGCAACTAATAAAAGGGTAGTACATAGACCAGAAAGGGGAGGTAATATACGAAAAAAACTTCTATCCCTTTGAAGCATGGTGGATATTCCCGCCTAAACACTAGAATTCACATTGGATTAATAGCGCCATGAAATCATTTTTCACTATTAAAGTACTAGCCATTATCAGCAGCAATTATACGATCTACCCAAATAAAAGGTTTTTATTGTTTGCACATATTTTTAATTTGTATCAGTGTATTATTTCCAACACTATATAAAGGAAATGAGGTAAACTCTGACATCACACCATGAATAAGGGACACGCCTCCGAAACGCGTCGGTGGAACCTTGCTGAACCTGTAATGTCTGACCTTTTGAAAATGACTTTCAAGTATATTTAATAAAGTACAATGTTTAAAGAATCAAAGAAAACTCACAAGTTGCTGGAGTGCAAAATATTTTTTCCTATGAGAGCAGGGAATTACCGTTAATTGCGGGCCGCGGATTGGCGCCGTACTGCAGCGCAAATCCGGCGGCGCGGCAGAGGGCCCCCAATCCGCGCCAGAATAAGCCGTGTGAACGAGGCCTAAGAGTGACAGTAAAAAATTGAGAGGCTAAAATACTTCATCCCTTTCAATGGCTAACTGAAAAGATGAGGGAAAAAGCAACAAGCAGGCGTAGCTATAGGGGGTGCAGCAGTAGCAGCTGCTATGGGGCCCTGCATCCTTAGGGGGCCCAAAGCCCCTTTGACACATAGGAGATTTGGAGATGGTATGTTATACAATTACTGAGCCCCCAAAACTGCAAAAACTGAACTTTTGGGCACTCAGTATGATTTAGAAAATCCAAGCACTCTGTATAATATATATCCATGTATATGAGAGTTGGGCGTTATGTGAGCCTGCAAATGTCGCCAAATAACAGCTTCTGGGTGTGGGAAGGATGCAGCCAGCAATACCAAACTCCCTAACTATTGATGTCTATGGAGAGGAAAATGCTATGTAACTCAGAGCAGTCTGTACAGTACTGAGAGTGAGCTGAAAATGGCAGTCACAAGGCAATACAGTGAAATATATATAACATGGTCATGTGATTTTAGCAGCCATTGGGAGCCCTACATTTCAGTGATGACGTTTTTGACACTTCTCTGTGCTCTGCACTGATTGGATGGCTGCCAAAAGTATAGAAAGCCACTGAAAACTAAACTGAAAATGGTGTGTCCAAGTAGAACTAGAACTTTACTCAAACAAACAGTAAAATGTTCAGTTCCGTATGAGTTCTAAAAGTTCGAGAGGTTCTACTAGAACTTAACTTTTCTAGAACAGGTCGATCAACAATACTCCACCCCTCTGCAGTGGATACTAGGCAAAATAAGTTCCCTCCTCAAAGTGTAGCATAATAACGATGGGGTTGACCTGGAAGAGATAGACTTCTCAACCAACAAGGGTTTTCTTTCAGTGACTAAAGAAAAATTGCAAAATAAGAAATTGTTTTGGGTTCTGTTATTATTGACATTTTTGTAGATTTAGTTTTCCCCTTTTTTTAATTTTTAATTTATCTGTATCTCAGCTATTATTTCCCTCCCCCAAATTGTTTTTCAAAAACTAGAATTAAATTCCCAAATTTTTTTTTAAAACCCCCCCCCGACAGGGGGCTTTATGTTAATACCCCCCTAGGGGGAAAGGGAAATTTCCCCGCAAAGGGGTTTGCTTTTACGCCCCGGGCGACCCGCCGGGAATTGGGGGCACCCCGCGCCCCCGATCGCGACATGGAACCAGCGGAAAAAATTAGGGCCTGATTTTTCTTTCCCATCCCCCCGGCGGAGTGAGTTTCCGGGCCGGGGGGGTGAAAAACGCATCATTCCCGAGCCTGCCCAGGGCCCCGAAATTTAAAGAACCCCGCAGGCAGGAGGAGTGAGCTCCCCTTTCCCTCCCACCCGGGCAAAGGCAAGGGGGCAAAAGATGCCGCTCCCTGTCCCCCTACCGGACCCCCCCGGATGCTGGGGGACGTCACCAGGGCCCACAATGCTTGTGAGCATGGTGGTCACTAGTTGCCAATGGGGGATGTCCCACAGAGAAAATCCCCTGTGCACAAAACCCCCCTTTTCAAACAGAAAATCTAACAAATTGGTTTTTTCCCCATTTGGGGATTTGCGGGTTACAAAATCCTCACTGGGGAAAAGTAAAAAAATGTAAAAGTAAAAAAAAAAAAAAAAAAAATGAAAAAAACACAAAAAAAAAAATTTAAAAACATGTACACTGCCCTTTTCCCTTTACAAACCCCCAACCCACCCCAAAAAAGTTTAAAAAAAAATTTAAAAACCCTTTTTGGTACCCGCCGGTGCATAACGACCCAACCCTATAAATCTGTCATTTTAAATTAACCCTAGGTAACCCCGGGTAAAAAAACAAAAACAAAAAACAGTCAAAAAACCCAATTTTTTAACACCCCTGCAGCACATAAATGGAAAAAAAAGCGATAAAAAAACTCTTATAAAGCCAAAGTTGTCCCAAATTTAAAAGGGTCAGTTCCCCCCGCAAAAAAAAATCCTTCCCGTCTTGTAAACGGAAAAAAAAAAAAGGTTATGGCCTAAGAAGCCCAGCGATGAAAAATATTATTTTAAAAATTTAAAAACTTTTTTTTTTTTTTTTAAAAGTACTTAAATATTAAAAAAACTATATAAATGGGGGATTGGCCGAAAATCGACCCCGACCCGGAGTAAAGCTAACTGGTCATGGATTTTTTCCGGGAGCGTTTTAAAAATAAAAAAAAAAAAACACTCCCTGGGAATTCCCAGTTTTTTTTTCCCAACCCTGCCTTCCAAAAAAAAAGGATTTAAAAACTAAATTCAAAAAGTCTTGCCCCCCCAAAAATGATACAATAAAAAACTTAAACCCTCACCCCGCAAAAAAAAAAGCCCCTACACGTCCGTACACAGAAAAATAAAAAAGTTAGGGGCTCCAGCCCTTGGCGTTTTGAAAAAAACGTGTTTTTTTTTTTAAATAAAAGTTTTTTTTAAAACTTTTGAAAAAGCAGTAAAAAAATTAAAAAAAAATAAAAATTTTGGGGTATCGCTGTAATCGTATCAAACCCTGCTGATTTAATACTAACATGCAGCTATATGCCCCGGTGACCTTTTTAAAAAAAAAAAAAACATTTCCCAGGAATGTTGAAATTTTGTTAAAAATTGGCTCCAAAAACCTTAATAAAAATTGGGGGGAAAGCCCCATATGTCCCCCCATAATGGTACAAAATAAAAAACGCCCAATCATCCCAAAAAAAACAACCCCAATATCAGCCCCCGTATACAAAAATAAAAATTTTATGGTTAATCAGAACAGGACAAATTAAAAACGTTTTTTTTTTTATAGCCCCAAATTTCTTTTTGTGTAAAAGTTTTAAAAACTTTAAAAAAACAATTTTTAAAAATCTATATAAATTGAAATTTGGTACCGCCCCCCCAAAAGAAAAAGATATTGTAATTTAAAACTGCCCCCGGCGAACGCTGTAAAATTGAAAGCCCAAAAAAACAATGTGGGAACTGGTGTTTTCCCCCTCATTTTCATAGCCCAATGCAAAAAAAAAAAAAATTTGGGGTGAACACCTGTGCACCCTAAATGCACAACACTGAACCTCCACCCCCCCTAGATGAATCTATAGGCGTGCTGAATCCAAAATGGTGCGGCTTCAGGAAGGTTCAACGCTTTTCTGGCTATTTGGGGCGATTGTAAATACGACATGTGCCCCACCAAAAACTGCGTCCAAAAGCCAAGTAACACTCCCTCCCTTATACCCCTGCCATGCGCGCAAAACAGCACAGCAATTTTATACACACCCAAATGTAGGGTAAGTGCCGAACTTGGAAGAAATTGCGTAACAAACTTATTGGGTCCTTTTCTACAGGATAGCCTTGTAAAATGTAACATTTTCAGCTAAAATTGCAGATTATTGAAAAAAATTTTTATTTCATTTTCACAGCCTACAAGCTAAAAATTTTGTGTGAAACACCTGTTGTCGATATACTCACGTACACGCCTGGATAGATTCCATAAGGGGTGTATTTCCAATATGGTGGTCTTTTTTAGGGCATTATTAAGTTTTAGCACCTTAGGGGTGTCCCGCAAACGAAATGGCCCTAAAATAACAATCATAATGAAAATGAGGACCCCAGATTCCCAGTAGGTTCTCCTCCTATTCTGGGCTTGAGTGTTTGAGCCAAAACAAGATGCACTCTTATGGCACATATCGGGATATCTCTGAATACGCCACTCGATCTGGAAATCAATATTAAGTTTGCATTTCTCTATCACATTTTACCGAATTCTTATGAATAATGTCTATAAAAAGTGAAAATCTGCAAATAAAGTGAAATTTGAAATTTCCACTTCCACTTTGCTTTAATTCCCTGTGAAAACACCTAATGGTTAATAAACGTCCTAAAGCGTTTTGAATACTTATAGGGGTGTAGTTGTCTTATGATGAGTCCATTAATAGGGTATCTAACAAATTTGAACAGGCCAATCAAAATCACTTAGAACTGGACTGGTTCCCCTAAAACAAAATGTATATTTGCAAATTCTTGAAATATGTGCAAATTAACTACAAAAATTTCTAAGCCCCCTAATATCCATACATACAAAAAAAAAAGAACAGTTCAAAAAAGAGCCGAACCTACAGTAAGACATCATGGTTGATGCTAGTTCTTAAACTATTATTGAGTGAACTAACTATCTTCTTACATGCAACATTATTGAAGTTTAAAATAGGTAAATTTTTCTAATTTTTCAACGATGTCTACTTTGAGATTATTTCACAAATAAACAAGCCTTTTTTCGCCAAAATTTCTTACTATCTCAAAGCACAATGTGTCACGAGAAAACAGTCTCTAAATCAACATGGATAGGTTAAAGGTGTCAAAAAGTTATTCTCACATAAAGTGACACATGATCAGATTTCAAAAATGGGGCACTGTCCAGCGAGGCCAAAACTGGCTCCTGCGGTAAGGGTTAAACAACCTAAAAGAGGACACTGTAAATGTTATTAAAGCTCATGAATTGGTATTACGGTCTGGCCTACTTAATACTGTATCCTTAGGCCTAAATTCGTGCTGGCCTTACTTGATACAGTCAGCTTTTTTTATTCGAGAATTTAAGAAATGTCCCTTACAGCCACATACATTGGAGTCAACAATCCCAATTGTACGTAAACACATATTTCTAGAATGGAATGAATGCATTTTAGAAAAAGTTTTTTCAATACCACTTGGAAATCCATCTACAAGACAGGACAAATCACAATATTCAATTTCTTATGCTTGAATGTTCAGCTCAAAAGAAAAAGGAACATTATGTAAATTCTCGTTTGATGCACTGTCAATAAGAATCCATTACTGTGTGCTGAGATTACAGAAAGGCCAACGGTGAGTAATTCATTCATTACATCTTGTAACCATACTTAGAAAATAAGATTTAGATTTTCCTCCTAATGAAACGTAAACAAGTTCATAAGGAGTATTTTGTTTTAAGAAAAGTCATTGAAATAAGTAGAACGTTCATGAACTGTGAAGGCCGTCAAGCCTTTTCCTTTCTAACTAGACATTAAACCTAATAGGTATGTTTCAAACAAAGTTCATTCAATACTCTCTCTAAAATTCCAAACAATAAATTCTTTACAGTCATGTAGTTTTTACAAGGTAAAAAAGTTACTTTTTATAGTGACCTTCCAATTTTATTTTCCTTTAAATTAACTATTAAAGGGGTAGGTTAAAAAATATAATACTTTTAAATTTTGGTAAAGTAAATGAATATGAAGTGGCTTAACCAATATTTCCTTCAATACTTTAATGTTTACAAAAGGTCATGAAAATCTTTTTTCGCGTTAGTTTCTATAAAAAAAAAAATATACTTTTTTATAACCTATAAATCACCTATAAATGCTTTAAAAGATTTTTAAAAAATGTACAGGGGGTTTTCCACTACATAGATTAAGTTCAATGGCGTAGGGAACATAATTGAAGACTTTCCTAAATACATTTGGTCCTTGTTTTGATTTTTCACTGGCGTCAGGAGATAAGAAAATTATCTGCTGCTTAATGCACTACAGGCTTCTCTCTGGTTACCTCACCGCCCCTGCTCTCACCTTCCGTTTAGACAGAAAGCAGGGAGTGACTTCACCATGGCTGGATGCCGAAGTCCTTATTCTCATAACAAGTCTAGATAATTTCTTCGTGAAAAGCAGTTGAATTCACAGTCCTCAAGACAACTAAAGCCTTTTGTTAATGAAATTACAATACTACACTTTTGTTCCAGCATAATGGTTTCAGCTAGTTACAGAGGAGCTAATTACTGCATTAGAACCAACCCACAAATCCGTGACCAAGCACTGCAAGTCTAAAGCTGACTGTATGACTCTGTGAAACAGCATGGTGAGACAACGCTTTAGACAATTCACTGAGCTGTCCACCGTTGAAATTTTTCTTAGTGTCCATTCATTAGTCAATATCTTCAACTAATTTCAACCAATCTATTCAGTGGTTCTGAAACTCTTTTTCAAATCTGGTGAACATTTAATAATCTTTACTGAATTATCAAAGAACAAACAACTATTTTACAGATTGTTTTGGGACTATACAATAGTCACCCCTTCCTCCCCATAAACATGCCAACTCTATCCGCTTTTGGCGGGGGGTCCCGCCTATTTGGGGTATCCCACACCCTGCCCTCCCGGCAATTTGGCGAAACTCCCCCCGCCAGAGGCAGCGGGGGTCCTTTACTGGCCGGGGCGACAGAGTAGGTGGTCGCTACTCCGCCGCCCGGGCCGCTCCTACAGGGGGGTGAAGCGGCCCCCCACCAGCGGCCGCTTCCCCCCCCGGAGTTCGTGTGCAGGAAGAGGCAGGGGGGATCGCTCCCCCTCCCCTTCTCCCCCTTATGTACACGCCCCTGTGCGCGTACATAAGGTCACGTCGCAGGGGGAGTGCCCCCCGGGTGACTATCCCCTGCGAAGGAGTACTCAGTCGGCAGCCCCCGGACGTCTGCAGGGCCTGGTGAGGTAATGAAATTTTTTATTTTATTTTTATTACTAAAGGGGGTCTAACTGGGGGAACAAAGGGGGCCTACCTGGTAACAAAAGGGGCATCCCTGGAACAAAGGGAGCACACCCGGCTAACAAAGAGGGGACTACCCGGTAAAAAAATGGGGGGCATCACCCGGCAACAAAGGGGGCACTACTGGTAAAAAATGGGGGCATCACCCGGCAACAAAGGGGCAACCGGCTAACAAAGGCAGGCACTACCTGGGTAAAAAAAGGGGGCATACCCGGTAAAAAATAGGGGATCACCTTTGGCAACAAAGGGGGACTACTGGGAACAAAGGGGGGACTACCTGGGGTACAAAGGGCATCACCTGGCAAAAAAAGAGGGCACTACCGGCTAAAAATGGGGGCATACCTGGGAACAAAGGGGGACTACTGGTAACAAAGGGGGCAACCTGGCAACAAAAGGGCACTGCCTGGCTAACAAATGGGGGAATCACCTCAAAAAAAGGGGGGGACTACCTGGCTCACAAATGGGGGAACATGGCAACAAAAAGGGGGACAACTGGCTAACAAAGGGGGAACTAACTGCTAAAAAAGGGGGCACTACCTGGGAACAAAGGGGGCACTACCTGACTAACAAAAAGGGGGCACTCCTGGAAAAAAAAGGGGGCACTACCCGGTACAAAAGGGGGGATACCTGGGAACAAAGAGGGCACACCTGGCTAACAAATGGGGGGATCACCTGGAAAAAGGGGGGATCCGGCAACAAATGGGGGACTACCCGGCTAACAAATGGGGGCATCACTGGACCAAAGGGGGCACTACCCGGGTAACAAAGGGGAACACCTGGGTAACAAAGGGGGGAACCCGGCAACAAAGGGGGCATACCTGACTAACAAATGGGGGCACACTGGAAAAAAGGGGGGGCCCACCTGGCTAAAAGGGGGCATCACTGGCTAACAAAAAGGGCACCCAACCCCGGCTAAAAATGGGGGCTACCTGGCAACAAAGGGGGCATACCTGGCAAAAAATGGGATACCTGGTAACAAAAGGGGGCTCACCTGGCAAAAAAGGGGGGATTCCTGGCTAACAAAAAAGGGCCACCTGGGTAACAAAGGGGGCACTACCTGGGTAAAAAGGGGGCATCATTGCAACAAAGGGGGGATCACCCGGCAAAAAGGGGGGAACTCCCGGTAACAAAAGGGGGCATACCTGGCTAAAAAAGGGGCACTACCCGGGTAACAAAAGGGGCAACTCCTGGGAACAAAGGGGGCACTACCTGACATCAAAGGGGGCACACCTGGTAAAAAATGGGGGCCACCTGGCAACAAGGGGGCATACTGGCAAAAAATGGGGGACTACCGGCTAAAAAAAATGGGGGGCTATGGTAACAAATGGGGGCATACCCGGAACAAAAGGGGGGGACTACCTGGCTAACAAAGGGGGCTCTACCTGGAACAAAAGGGGGGACTACCTGGACAAGGGGGGGATCTATGGACAAGGGGCTACTTGCTACAAGGGGGTACTATGCCCGTAAGGGGCAATACCTGGTTATGGGGGGGCTATACCTGGCTATAAGGGCATCTACCCCCTTTTTTCCAAAACCATTATGCAGTTAGGCGGAGTGGGTTTGGCTTTTGAAGGGGGTGGCACCCAACAAATGGGGTGTCACACTGATGAAGCATCAATTAAAACAAAAGTTCCAAACCAGAGAGGAAACAACCCCGCAGGGAGTCAGGGAACCCAAAAGGGTTTTCATTTTAATTTCAAAGCACCCTTTGGCCCTGTCCCAAGTAAAGAACAAAGGAGTTAAACAGTCCAGCGGGCGGATTTTAAAAAAGGAAAATTTTGGAATAAAACCCTACGTCACAGGGAAAACCCCAGTTTTATTTTTTTAAAAATAAAAAACATACCCTTGCATAGTGTCATCCCCGGTTTGTAGGAGCCCAGACAAACAAGGTGGGGGAACTGGTACAAAGAACGAACAACCCAGTGTTTTTGGGACCCCCGTTTTTCTTAGGCCCCCCAGTTCTGTGGTATCACGGCTCGTTCTGTCCATTTCCCTGCCTGTTATGTTTTTTTTTGGTCCGAAATCAAAAAAACAGCATGGCCGGAGGGGGGGAGAGTGCAGACCCTCCAGGGGCGTGAGGGGGGGTGACGGGGGTGTGAAGGGGTGCAAGCGTAAAGGGAGGTCCCGAAAAAGCAGAATTTCTTCACCCCTTTGTATCCAGCCAAGGCTAACCCAAGGCTAATAGTCACTTTGCTGCCTCTCTGTCTGTAACCATATCGATTTGCATCTCTACCCTATCTTTGTTATAACCCCCATGTATGTTTGTTTGTTAATGCACCCCCAAATGATTAAACATAAAACTTTGATTCTGAGCCCGGTCGGGTTTTCTTGACGCCCCGATCCCCGGGGTCCGTTTTTCTCGGTCTCTGAAAATTGCTAACCCAAGACAGGTTCCGGCCTGCTATAAGTTTAAAAGACCAGACTTTGCCAACGAGGAATTGTGGCAATCTACCAGGGTGGCGAGTTCTGTTTTTTACGGTGTGGGTAAGAGATTTCCCACAATTAAAGGGGTTTTGGGCGAGTAGGTATCCCCTGCCTCCGGGTCTTTGTACCCGTGTGGACAGGGGTTAACGTGAAACCCAAACTGTCTGACCTTTCGACCCCCCCGGGGAGCACAAAAAAATCACGAATACCCCCAAGTCAGGCTGTCGACCCCGGTGGGTGCAGGCTTTTCCGAAATTTATATAAC